>JAMPIV010001034.1:600000-795000 GCA_024509875.1 Oreohelix idahoensis | reverse complement strand
TGTCTGTTGTCAATACTTTGGTCTTCTTGGTGTTTAGGTATAGATTCTGGGCCTCGCTGTGTTTTTTGGTGGACAGAAGTAATTGTTCAAGTCCTTCTGGGTTGGTCGATAGGAGGACTGTGTCGTCAGCATATCTGATTTCCGGGATCTGGTACCCGCCGATGTTAAATGAGTCAAACTCTGTGTGTTCTTGGTCATCTCTTACATTTCTCATGATATTCTCGGCATAAATGTTAAACAGGTAAGGGGAAAGGGTACAGCCTTGTCTTACTCCTTTCTGTACTTCAAACCATTCTGATGTTTCCCCCTCTATTCTTACGGCTGCCTGTTGTTCTTGGGACAGCAGTGCGATGAGTTGTATAAGGTGGTTTGGAAATCCCATATTTTTCATAATAACCCATAACTGCTGATGTTGTACACAATCGAAAGCTTTGGTGTAATCAATGAAACAAGTATGTAGGTCAACGTTGAATTCTCTACACTTTTCTATGATGAAGACCCAGCACTATTGCGCTCTTAATGGACATAGTGTAAACATGATTTTAGGCTTTTATATGTACTGGGAAGCCAAAAAATTGGTTGCGACCCGCTTTATTGCTATATTCGCTTCATTGCGGTGGTCTGGAACCGAACCCGCAACATCTCCGAGGTATGCCTATGTACTTAGGCAAACCAACGAAATTGATAGTTATTTCTATTGCTGCTTTAAGGATACGTGACTGAAAAGAAAATCTAAATTAAATAGTGACATGAAATACATGTTACAAAAGTACTTGAAACAGCTAGAGGTTTCGTCACAAGGCGTTTGGTTGTGTGATTTATGTACGTAATGACGAAAATTTTAAAGCTGAATGAAAGATAGCGTTTTAGAAGAATATACTCAAAGACTCGAACTTCAAAATCACAGTAATCGAATATTACATACAATGAAAAAGTACGCATTGTCACCCATTTTCACACAATATATTTGAAAGGAAATAAAGTTAGGGGAGGCAATAGAACAATCAGACATTAAAAAATAACATTCCCTTTCTAGTACAACCACGTTAAATAATCCGGCATTAATACATCAATCAATACCCTTTAGCTTCCCAAGGAGCACAAACCTTCAACAAACACATGCCAAGTCTTCCTGTCCTGTGCCATTCGCTCAAGTTCTTTCCATGTTTTCCTCATCATTTTCACCTCTGTTTCCAGTTCTCTTCTCCATGTGTTTTTTGGTCTACCTCTGCCTCTCTTTCCCAGTGGATTCCAGAACAAGGACTGCCTTGTAATGCTATCAACAGGTTTCCTCAATGTGTGTCCTATCCATCGCCAGCATCTTCTTCTCAACTCTTGTTCCACTGGCACTTGTCTGGTTCTTGTCTTCAATTCCACATTTGTGAGTTTGCCATACCATTTCAGTCCTTCTATTTTACGCAAGCACCCGTTTATAAAAGTCTGTAGCTTTTTGGTTGTTGTTTTTGTTGTTCTCCATGTCTCAGAGCCATACAATAGGACTGACTTCACATTTGAGTTGAAGATTCTTATTTTCGTGTTGGACTTGATTTCTCTTGTTCTCCATATGTTTCCCAATGCAATGAAAGCTCCTCTTGCTTTTTGTATTCTTATTTTGATATCACTGTCTGTCCCTCCAACTTTGTCTACCGTAAAATCTCGCGTATAATACGCACTCGTGTATAATACGCATGCTTGATTTAGCCCAAAATTTTCTGGTAAAATGGAAATTCGTGTATAATACGCACCATAATTTTTCAAGATTTTATTTTATGAAACATTTGTTAAAAAACTGAAAGAAGATGGAAGATGCTGCGCGATAGTAGTTCTTCGACGAACTGAAAGACCATGTCGCTTCATAAAACGAACTGCCCATCCATATGACGCTTTAAATGTTGTTGTGCCTGTATGAGATTTTTTAAGTTCCAGAGCTTTAAGTCGGATTTCAATGCATGAAACACCGATGCCTTGTTGCCTTCTATCCACTACCCACTCCAATAATGTTTTTTTCTAGGTCTGGAAGATCTGGTGGTGACCCACGATTCGCCTTTTTCTTACTGGGCAACACTTGCAGCGACTCTTTGTTTTTTCGCTATAATCGAATGTTGCACTCGTTAATGGAAAAATGCCGTTAGATTCTGCATATTTTACCACTAAGAGCGTTTCTGCTGCAGTACAACATTTTCTCGAATTCATTTTTGAGGCTCAAAATAATCAAATGACAAACTTCACAACCAAGCTTAATATCAAAACAGATTGAAGACCAAGAGTGCGAAATGCGTTTTGCAACAATGTCTGACACATAAGAAAACACATGGCACATTCAATTTTGCGCCATTTTCACTGTCAAATTGTGACAAAAACTTGACAGACTTTCCAATGTAGGTTACTTTCGATATCGAAAATTACGTATTTTTTAGTACTCGCGTATAATACGCACCCGAGTTTTAGCGGGAAAAAATGAGTAAAAATTGTGCGTATTATACGCGAGATTTTACGGTATATTACTTCTGTGGCGTGAGGTTTTTATTGGCTCTAAGATCAGTATAGTACTGACACTTACAGAAATAGAATTTCTGCAGAAAATGGTGAAGTCCCAGTGTCTGAGAGAACTACTGGTATCACAAATTAGTTACGGCTGTGAATGATCTGATCTCGAAAAATTAGTAGAGAGGAGACCGACATAAATTGCCACCTCCGCTGTGTAACTAACTGTGATATTAAAAAACAAGGAAACAGATTTTACTTAACAATGATAAAATTGACAAGTCTTCAAATACAATTTCCGTATTATTTATTTAGTATATACACTATCTACTCTTGTGCTAAAGGGTGGATGTTGAAACAATGGAATGTAATGGATTTGTAAGTTTACATATGATTTACAAATATTTATATTTATATAGATATATAAATATATTACAACAAGTTTTGCAATTATAGGAACAAAAATTATATCAGCTGTGCTGTTATTCAATTATAGTACATGCATCAGCTGTGCTGTTAATTACGTATAATGTATCAGCTATGATCTTATTATTGCTCTTGCTACGCTAAATCTCTTTCTCGTCACTGACAGTTAATTTGCTCACAATGCTGACAGAAATGGTACTAATGTGTACTCATCTCTCAAAAGTTATGTCCTCCTTAGTTTCTTGCACGCAGCACCCGCTCATGGTCGTTTCGTTAGCCCACCCAAGACTGAGGGGGACTAAAGAGGTAGATCCTGCGCAATCACTGTGCTCCTGCGACGTTCCAGGCAGCTGGATTGACACGACATACGACATCAGGTTTGATGACACGAATAAAACCCTCCAAGATTTAAACAGGCAAGGTTTTGATTCGATTATTGAAGCAAGCTACAGGTCAATGCACTCAGGCAAGCAATAAATCACGGTTGACAGCTTCTCCTCTTCAGTCGGTCGGTATCTGGCTTCGTGTTGGTGTTGCGTGTTTTTGCATAAAATCTCGCCCGATTATATAGGCAGGTGAAGTAACTTCTACTGCTTAAGGAAAGCGTTTGGTTGGTTCCTGGCGGGGCAAGCTGATTGGTTGTCTGCAGTTTAGTACCAAGCCTCGTACAGCCTAATTTTATTCTGTTTTTTCCGCCATATTGGGTGACAAGATGGCCGCGACCCACATCCGAAAAAACAGGGCTTAAGTTTAATTTTATTCTGTCTCAGAGACTGGTGAACGTTGCTTATTGATTGGTTGAAGCAAATTTGTATCTCGACATAGTGATTTAACAAAGTAGTGGGTTTACACACTCGTTTCACGACATAGCCCCATCCTTTCCTAGCTGTGACCTGTCATAGCTGACGTGTAAACCCCTGCTGCAGTTAATCATTTTGCGTCTGTCCTTCCAGAGTAATAGGGTGTCGACTTAAAAAATCAGCTCCTACATTGTCTCTTCCCGGAATGTAATTCACGGTAAAGGAATAAGGCGCCAGAAGCAGACTCCACCTTAACAATCTCGAATTTAACTTTTTAGATGCAGCCAAGAATGTTAAAGGCTGATGATCGCTTTGGACAATGAAGTGTGTCCCATAAAGGTAAGGTGAAAATTTGTCGATGGGCCAAATTAGAGCCAAACATTCTTTCTCTATGGTCGAGTAGTTCAACTCAGCTGCATTTAGCTTCCTACTGGCGTATTCGACTGATAAAAGTTCCTCCGGCTGGACGTTTGATTGCTGCAAGAGAGTTGCACCAATACCTACACTGCTAGCGTCCGTCCTTAATACAAATTCCTGTGTGATATCGGGTAGCGTAAGGATGGGTTTGCTGGTGAGTTTTGCTTTTAGCTCTGTGTAAGCTTTTTCACAATCAGCATTCCATTTGATTTTGTCAAGCTGTCCTTTCTTCGTTAAGTTAGTTAATGGTGCACACAGAGAGTTAAAGTGGGGTATGTACTTCTGATAGAACCCACATAATGACACGAATGATCTCACATCTTTCTTCGTTTGAGGTCTGGGTGCCTTCTTTAACTTCTCTATATTCTTTGGGTCAGGAGACATATGACCTGTAGAAATAGTGTGACCTAGGAATTCCAACTCCTTACAACCGATATAGCACTTGGTTGGACGTGCAGTCAATCCAGTGGCTCTCAGTCTGTCAAACAACATGGAGAGCGCTACTATATGCTCTTCAAATGTGTTTGTAGCAACAAGAATGTCATCCATAAAGTTAGTGATATGGGGATTTTGTAGAGGTTCCAACAATTTCCTCATCATTCTTGAAAAGATACTGGGAGCATTTTTCAGCCCAAAGGGTAGTACATTAAACTCGTAGTGTCCGTCTGATGTACTAAATGCCAGCATTTTCCTAACTTCTGGTTTCACTGGTATTTGGTAGTATCCCTTGCTTAGATCTACCTTCGATAAATACCTAGCCTTACTCAGTGTAGAGAACAGCTGGTTGGTGTCAGGTAATGGCTCCACCTGAGATTCTGTGATCGCATTAAGCTTCCGGTAGTCAATACATAACCTGTGTTCACCGCTCGGTTTTCTTAATAGCACCGCACTTGAGCTATAGGGAGAGTCTGACTTCGAGATAATTTTCTCCTTCAACAGATAATCAACTTCCTCCCTTAGTGCTTGGGCTTTCGCATAGGGTATAGGGTATGTTCTCATGCATACTGGTGTAGGGTCTGTAACCTTCATGTCGTACTCTAACAGATTCGTACGACCTGGCTTATCTGTGAGCACATCAGCATGGGTTTCCAACACTTTCTGAACCATCTTCTTCTGCTCTGGAGTTAAATGTTCACTAATATTTACTTGAACATAATCCTCTGTAGTTGTGAGTGGATACTCCATAGAGTGAAGTGGTTCACCGTGCATTTCTGTTGCAATGGCTAGGGTCATGATATGTGCAACTTCTGATGATTCCTTGTCATAGTATTTTTTAAGAAGATTGACATGATATACCTTCTCCTTTCCTTTCTTGTCAATCTTATAATTGGTCCTGGAAAGTTATTCCAGTATGACATAAGGTCCCTGCCATCCAATCTGCAATTTATTATTGCTGCTTGGCAACAGTAATAACACCTTTTCACCCACTTCCAGTTCCCTATCCTTTGCTTTTTTGTTGTAGTACGCAGCATGCTTCCTCCTGGCCTGTCTTAAGTTATCATTAGCCAGTTTCCAACCTGCTTTCAATCGAGATGTCAACTCGTTGACGTACTGGTATTCTTCTTCTTCTTCCTCGTTCGTCCTGAAAAGGACGTTGGTTGCGTTGTGTCTGTTTACGCCGGAGCTGTGATATCTGCACCTTTCGGTCGATACATCCGACTTCAAGCACGGCATTTTTTGGGACCGGGTTTGCCTTCCCTCTGCGATCCTTACTCTCTCAGCCAGACTGCAGTGATGCAGACTGTTTCCAGGACCACCGCGTGGAGGTGGAGTAGGGTCTTAGTCAGCTCTGGTTCGCTGACTCTGATGCAAGCAGTCAAGCTATGGGTCGCTGACTGCATTCTCTATTGCTGCATCTTTGGGTCCCACGTACTGGTATGAGGAAGTCACTGTTTCCTCTGCCTTTTCATCAGTCCATGTCCGCAGCAATGCTTCCAGTGGACCTTTTATTGGTCTTCCAAACAACAATGTAGCTGGAGCCAATCCAGTTGAATTGTGGGGTACTTCCCTATATGCAAATAGTGCAGCGGGTAAGTATGTATCCCAAGTATCAGGTTTTTCACTCGCCAGCTTTCTAAGGATAGAAATTAGCGTACCATTGAACCGCTCTACTTGACCGTTCCCTTGGGCATGGTAGGGACTACAATGATAGTGCCTGGCTTGAAATATCCTGAATACTTCTTGTGTTAGCTTTCCCTTAAACTGAGAACCATTGTCAGTCAATATCTGATGCGGGAAACCTAATCGGGTGAATATTGTCAACAGGGCCTCTGCCACATGCTTTGAATCTATACCTGACATGGCCACTGCTTCTCCCCACATAGAGCAAGTATCAATCAAGGTTAAGATGTAAGCATTTCTCTTCTTGGTCCTAGTGAGGGTCCAACAATATCCACTGCAACACGTTCAAAATGGGTTCCCATAATGGGCATTTCTCCCAGTGTTGCTGGTGCTGTCCTATGCTTAGGAGCTACTCTTTGGCATTCTGGACAGGATCTTACATATCTCTTTATGTCCTCTGTGATTCCTGGCCAGAAGTAGTGACAGGCTATCCTTTGTCCAGTGGCCCCTATTCCCATATGTCCACTGAAGGGTATAGCATGTCCCAGCGTCATAACCTTCTCCCTGTAAGATTTTGGCACTACAAGCTGTCCATGCCCTTTAGGTCCTGTTCCAGCTTTTCTGTATAGTAGGCCATTCTTCATATACAAGTCTCCTTTCTCTGGAGGGTTATGTGCTTTAGGCAATTTGCCAAAGCAAGGCTTCAATGTGCTGTCTGCTGCTTGAGCCTTTTTCATCTCTTCTGGATGAGTATTGATAGGATTCTCCTCTATTTTTCTGGAGCTTTCCCTGGTCTGGACTGTTGCCATAACTACAGGTTTTATAGGTTCTCCAAGGAAAACATACCTACACCCCAAAATCATAGGGTAAATAGGGTCGTCCATCACTGTTGCTTTGATTTCTCCTTCCACATAGCGAGATCTTATGTTGATTCGAGCTATGGGTAATGTCATGGTTCCTGCTCCCTTGATCGGTCCTCTGATTTCCACGATTTCTGTGGTTATCTGGTCAGGACTCACTAGAGAAGAGCACACAACTGAATCAAAGTCCAATCCTGTGTCGTATAAACACAGTACTTGAGTGCCGTTCACGGTCACTTCCTCACAGACAGGGGGATGACGGAAGTCCTTCTGACTTACTGCCATTTCCTTCTTTCCCTGCTTCCCTGTTGTAAGACATGCAGCATGATGAGGAGGATTCTTCCTTCTGCAGTCCGCAGTATTGTGGTTACTCATTAGACAAGTTTTACACCACTTCCCTTCCTTCCGGTAAGGCGTCTTATCCGATCTTAGAGGGTTTTTGTCCTTTTGGTCAAATCTTTGTTTGTTTCTTGTGGTATGGTCCTTTTGTTCATATTTGGAATAGTTTTGTGATGATTTTAAGTTTTCACCCTGCTTCTTCTTACTTCCTAATAATTCTGCCTGAGCTGCTTGATATCTCTCAGCAACAGTTTCAATATCTTCCAATCTCTCTGCTCCTTGTTCCATGATAAACTTCCTCATTTCTTGAGGCATGGACTCTTTCACTTGCTCCATCATTATCATTTCTTTCAGATCCTGACACTTTCCTAAACTACTCCATTTTTCCAAATAAGTTTCCAATCTAGCAGAGAATTGGTGATAGTTTTCTCATGGAAGAAGTTTAGCTGTTCGGAATTTCTTTCTATATAATTCGGAGTTTTTTTCATATCTCACAAGCAGAGCCTGCTTCAGGATTTCATAATCTTCCTGGTCATCTCTTGAGAGCTTCAAATATACATCGTAGGCCACACCTCTCAATCCCTGAGATAGTTTAAGACTCCACTTTTCTTTCACTAAGCCATAGGTAGTGGCAAGTCTTTCGTATCTATCCAGGTACGACTCAATGGCGTCTTCTTTCTCAACAAATGGGTCCAGATGAAAATTCATGGCCACACTTGAGGTGCTCTGGCTGGAGCTACTCTCAGAGTGAGGTGAGCTACCACCATTATTGCCAGTATTTGCCTGAATTTCGAGCTCTTTTAATCTCAATTGATGGTCTCTCTCTGCGTGTAATTTCCTTTCCTCAGAGTCAATTTTCTTTGCCTCATTTTCAGCCTCCAATTTCTTGACTTCAGCTGCTAATTTCCTTTCTTCAGCGTCAATTTTCTTTGCCTCATTTTCAGCCTCCAATTTCTTGGCTTCAATTTCTAATCTTTTGGTTTCCCTCTCAGCTGCCAGTCTTTTGCCTTCTCTCTCAGCTTCCAGTCTTTTGCCTTCTCTCTCAGCTTCCAGTCTTTTGGCTTCTCTTTCAGCTTCTACTTGCAATTTCCTTTCCTCTCTATCCACGTGTTTGTCCACTTCTGTTGTGACATACTGAATAAGAGCATCACCTGTAATATTTAATTCCTTACCCATCTGCATGACCGCAGTTCTGAACTTCACTAGATCAGCCATGGCATTATTTAGATAGGGTATGTAAATTTACTATATCCAAATATTATAATTAAACTTAATTAATTTAAATGAACAAATAATTTCCGTGCAACTTTGTGAGCATCAACTATTTACTGAGTACTAAATGGTACTCCTCCTAAGAAAACAATAAAAAATCCTATTATAGAATTTTTTTCAAAAATTTGTTTCTTTTGTTATCTATGGGTGGCACAAGATAGAGTTAGTAGATAGATGAATAGACTAAGTATGGCTTAAGGTATATAGCAATATCCCAGGAACGAGCCCCCAGTGTGGCGTGAGGTTTTTATTGGCTCTTCTTTATAACAAGTTTCATAGTACTGACACTTACAAAAATAGAATTTCTGCAGAAAATGGTGAAGTCCCAGTGTCTGAGAGAACTACTGGTATCACAAATTAGTTACGGCTGTGAATGATCTGATCTCGAAAAATTAGTAGAGAGGAGACCGACATAAATTGCCACCTCCGCTGTGTAACTAACTGTGATATTAAAAAACAAGGAAACAGATTTTACTTAACAATGATAAAATTGACAAGTCTTCAAATATAATTTCCTTATTATTTATTTAGTATATACACTATCTACTCTTGTGCTAAAGGGTGGATGTTGAAACAATGGAATGTAATGGATTTGTAAGTTTACATATGATTTACAAATATTTATACAGATATATAAATATATTACAACAAGTTTTGCAATTATGGGAACAAAATTATATCAGCTGTGCTGTTATTCAATTATAGTACATGCATCAGCTGTGCTGTTAATTACGTATAATGTATCAGCTAAGATCTTATTATTGTCTCTTGCTACGCTAAATCTCTTTCTCGTCACTGACAGTTAATTTGCTCACAATGCTGACAGAAATGGTACTAATGTGTACTCATCTCTCAAAAGTTATGTCCTCTTTAGTTTCTTGCACACAGCACCCGCTGATGGTCGTTTCGTTAGCCCACCCAAGACTGAGGGGGACTAAAGAGGTAGATCCTGCGCAATCACTGTGCTCCTGCGACGTTCCAGGCAGCTGGATTGACACGACATACGACCTCAGGTTTGATGACACGAATAAAACCCTCCAAGATTTAAACAGGCCAGGTTTTGATCCGACTATTGAAGCAGGCTGCAGGTCAATGCACTCAGGCAAGCAATTAATCAAGGTTGACAGCTTCTCCTCTTCAGTCGGTCGGTATCTGGCTTCGTGTTGGTGTTGCGTGTTTTTGCATAAAATCTCGCCCGATTATGTAGGCAGGTGAAGTAACTTCTACTGCTTAAGGAAAGCGTTTGGTTGGTTCCTGGCGGGGCAAGCTGATTGGTTGTCTGCAGTTTAGTACCATGCCTCGTACAGCTTAATTTTATTCTGTTTTTCCGCCATATTGGGTGACAAGATGGCCGCGACCCACATCCGAAAAAACAGGGCTTAAGTTTAATTTTATTCTGTCTCAGAGACTGGTGAACGTTGCTCGTTGATTGGTTGAAGCAAATTTGTATCTCGACATAGTGATTTAACAAAGTAGTGGGTTTACACACTCGTTTCACGACAACTTCCAAGATATGTCTACGATTCTACATCCTTCAGTGGTGTTTCTTCAAGTTCAACCTTGTTATCATTTCTTGCATTAATTCTCATAATCTTTGTCTTTTCCCTGTGTATTTTCAGGTCCACGTTGTAACCTCTCATCGAGAATTTTCATTTTCTCTTGCGTCTGATTATAGTTATGGGACAGAAGAGCCAAGTCATCTGGAAAATCCAGATCATCAAGCTGTTTAGTCAGATTCCACTGGATTCCATTTCTGTTGTGTGATGTCGATGTTTTCATAACCCAATCTATTGCTAGTAAGAAAAGAAATGGAGACAAGAGGCATCCCTGTCTCACTCCCGTTATAATCCTAAACGGTTCTGTAAGTTGTCCTTCATGAAGAACTCTGCATGTCATGTCTTCATAGGTCTTCTTTATTAAGTTAATGATCTTCATGGGAACTCCATAATGCCTCATCAATTTCCAAAGCGATTCTCTGTCTACACTGTCAAATGCCTTTTCATAGTCCACGAATCCGATGTATAGCTGTGAATTCCATTCCAGACTTTGTTTAACTATTATTCTCAATGTGGCTATCTGGTCTGTACAGGATCTATTTTGACGAAAACCTGCTTGTTCATCTTTCAGTTGCTTGTCTATGGACTCTTTTAATCTCTCCAGGATGGTTCTGTTTAATACTTTTCCTGGTAATGATAGTAACATTATTCCTCTATAATGTGTGCACTCTTGTAAATTTCCCTTCTTAGGCAACTAGACCAGATAACCTTCCTTCCATTCTGCTGGTATCTCCTCTCTCTCCCAGACTTTGCCAAGTAGTTTGTATAATATCTCTGTAGAGGTATCAATATCTGTTTTGATGGCCTCTGCTGGAATGCAATCTGGACCAGCTGCTTTTCCATCTTTCAGAAGCTTTATGACTTTCTTTATTTCTTCTCTACTTGATCGTTCACAGCTGATTTGTAGCTCCTCTTCTGCTGGCTGGATGTCTGGGGGATTAGTTGGAGATGGTCTATTGAGAAGTTCCTCAAAATGTTCTGTCCATCTCTTCATTTGTTCTTGTTTATTACAAAGCAATTTTCCATTCTTATCTTTTATGAGGCCATTTGCTTGCTTATATTTCCCTGTTAGCTTCTTTGTGTTGTTGTACAGGTCCCTCATATTTCCTTTTGCTGCAGCTTCCTCTGCTTCCCTTGCCAAATCATCAATATATTTCATCTTGTCTCTTTTGATGTTTCTTCTTACTTCCTTGTTTGCTTCTATGTACACTTCATGAGCCTTGGCTTTGGAGCTTCTGGTTTTGCTTCTGTTTAAATCTGCTTTCTTGTTTTTCCTGTCTTCTATCTTACTAATGGTTTCTGTTGTTATCCATGCTTTGTGCTGACGTTCTCTTTTTCCCAGTACTTTTTCACATGTCTCGTTCCATATATTTTTTACGTGTTGCCAGTGGTCTTCCGTATCTGTTTCATCTTCCAGCTGCTGGAGTACTTGGTATTTGTTGGATATTGTGATTGAAACTGTTTCTCTTATTTCCTGATTTCTTAGATATCCCACATTAAATGCTGTTGTAAATTTCTTGAGCTTTAATTTTGTTTTAGCCAACAGAAGATGGTGGTCTGATACAACATCTGCTTCTCTACATCCTTTCACATCATGCAATGATGGCCTAAACTTCTTCCTTATGCATATGTGATCGTTGTCACACGAACATTATATATATATATGATAGATATATGTGTGTGTGTGTGTATTCCTTAACAGCAGTGAATATTTATTTAGATCCAATGTGCCAGGAATATTAACTGGTGAGCATAATGTAAATAATCTGATAAAATACAATCTTAATACAGAAACGTGAAAATAGTTATATGAAGTGATTGAACAATGCTGACAGATAGTAGACATACAAGCACGAGCAATATAATAATAAGAAAAGCAATGGTCGTCTCGAAGAGTACACCATGACAGTAAACGGGACAGATCTGAAACAATTAAAAAGATTATAATACATTTGCACGACAATAACATTAAAGAAATGCATCTCGAAAAGCAGCAATCGGTAAAATTAAACACAGTGTTACATCGAGCTGACCGTGTTATGTGGAAACAAATCATGGGAATCATTAAAAAAATAAGAAACAAATATGTGAATTTTCAAAAGAAAGTTACGAATACAATGAGAAGATGAAAAGAATATTGAACATGTTTTGAAAATACGAATCTGCCACTGGAAGCTTATCAATCATGCCAGAAAGAAGCTGTCTACTTCTTTAGGGCATGATATGAGATGAAGACAGCTGGAACACATTGTGACAGCATGAAAGACTGAAGGAATAAGAGAATGAAGACGACAAGTGGAGTAGACGCTGGGATTTATATGCTGACAAACAAAGCAATATTTCCTACGCTATAACAGCAGCCGTAAAAAACTGTATGTGTTTATAGTCTCTCGACTGAGATGTGTAGGGTACAATAGGTTTATCTTTACTGCGCTCCTTTGTTGTTACTGGAATAAATATATTTAATGCAGCAAAGCTTTAACAATCGGAGTATGCTAATAAAACAAAAATAAAAAAACAGAAAACCGTATCGAGCACTACCGTTGTTGTAAGGGAAAATTAAACACACACACACGCACGCACGCACACACGCATGCACGCACGCACACACACACACACACGTGCGCACACGTAAAGAAATTGCGAAAATATTAAGTACTTCTACGATAAAAATTTTCCATTAATGACTGTATTTACCTCAGTATATTCTCCAACGTGGTCTGCAAGATCGTGATTCAGTTCAGCCGTGGCGAACCAGATATGTTTATGCACTACTCGTTGAGTGTTCTGTTATATGTTTCCGTTCAGCTTGGCGTCTGGTCTGGTCGTGACATCTGAATATATTTTGTGTACCTCGGGGTAGGTTTTAAGTGTCTAAAACGAGGTCACACATAGAAAGTCCTTCAGTTTCCCGGTGTTGCTTATTTCCGAAAGAATGAGTCAATTATTTTGACAGTCTTTTTTGATGTTTACTGTAAAACTTCGAAAACGTTGAGGGTGCTGATGAGACATTCCGCAATAGAAGAATATATACTCCTTTTTTATATTTCTTGTGCCTCGTCCGCCAGGCATTTTTAAAAAAGTGACTTTGTTAGATTTGTAACCAGTGGTTAACATTTTCGTTTTCTTTATAACGCTTTGAAATGAAATATGATATAGACGGTTATAATTTTATAATAAATGATATTATTATTATTATTATTATTATAATTTTTATACTACGTGAACTGCTTAATTTAGATGTTTATAAACATTTAAATTTAAGTATTCCTTGCAGCTTATCAATCATGCCAGAAAGAAGCTGTCTACTTCTTTAGGGCATGATATGAGATATTCCTTGCATTAAAAAATCAGTTTAAACTTGTATTTTGCGCAGATTAATATTAAAGGCACTAGTGGGCATTTATGTCTCAATCATCGATTTCAAGCAATATATATTAAATCGTTTAAGATCTTATTGCTATGGTAATGTTTTCGTGAATCTGCGTAAATCTCTGCTGATTTATTACTTCAGCATGCCCGTTACCACTTACTTTCGTTATGTATCAATGTAAATCTTCGAGAAAATCCGTTGAACGGAAATATGCCTTATTTGAACCATGTGAATAGCTAGCAAAAACACTCGATTTAGCACATATTTAGGCACACATCTGTCCTGTGATTTACTCCCCTTGCTCTGCAGTGATGGTCCAATAGTGACCAACTTCAGAGTATCTTCCTAGCGCAGTGGTCTATGGTTCGATCCCCAGATGAGGTGTGATTTTTTTAGGCCACAGACGGCTCCTGGGTTGACTCAGCCCCAAATGGGTACCAGAGCAACTCTGGGAAGGTTAAGGCGGCCGGCGTGATGCTGATGACATCACCCCTAGTGTGCCGACGGTCAAGAAAATATGGGCCTAACACCATATTCCTTTACCCTTTTACCCCTTTCAGAGTATCTACTGAGGGTCTTCAAACGGTCTACATTTTGCTCAAGGTTACTTGGAACAGATGTTAATTGAAGAATCGTGTATGACAGTGCCACTTCTTGTTTGTAAATAAACTTTGATTAAATGTCAATTGTTCAATGTTCAATCAGATTGCACCATATTAACACCAGGCACATGTTATGTTCATGTAAGTGTTCTTATTAGTGTTCAGTGGTCAGAAAGGCTATACACCCTAGATGTTGATTTCCACCATCATGAGAATGTGTGCAACCTTGTTCAACCCAGGTTCATTCTTCCGGATGAGAATGCAGCTATGTGTTGGCGTTTCTTGGCTCGTGATTTTGTGTATAATATAAATGTTAGTGCTCACCTTAGTTTGTTAACACAGTTCAGTAGCACGTAAGCACATAAGTCATTGTCTATACTTAACAAAGTCACCACTATAACTAACTGTTTCACTGACAAAAATTTTCTAAAACCACTAAAAATAATTAGCTTAATCACTGACGACAATCCAGTAAATAATAAAATGTTTATTAAGATTAAAAGTTGGATATTAACATATTAAAGCATGCCTATTTACAAAACCAACAATATTATGTATAGTGTCATTTCCTTCTAACTCTAGTTCTATCTGGTCCTATTCTATACAATGTGAGAATCCTTGTTCTTAATTATCTCTAATTATATATTCTTGTTTAAATCATGAAAAACACACTTGAGAGTCATTGTTCTCATTGTCAACTCAAAAGTTACACTGATTCTAAAAATCTCATATAAATTACCAATTACTTTCTTAATATTCAGTGAACATTTCTCATTAAGCTTTACAGTATCTATAATTATGAATCGAGTCAGTGGTTCTTGTAGTGATATCCTCAATACAATCGATAAATTAGATAAAACATTATAGAGCATAAAGTCAAAATAAGGTAGAAATAAAATATTAGGTTGCGATTAGCTTCTTCGCCCCGCCTGCAACCATATCGCTTTCAATAGGCCTCACTGTTAAATATTAAATGTAGAAAAAAAAATCGAGGCATAATTTTTGTTCTAGACGGAATGAGAGACAAGAAGGAGGGGAAAGGAGAGATAGAAGAATGCTACCATCAGCACGCGTTGTTTGGAATCAAAAATTGTAACGAACGCGCGAGATGGCTTTTGGCAGATTTGAAAATACGACGCAAGGGCAATACTTGCATCGCCTTATATTCACGCAGTGGAAATGTATAAACACAGACATGGTCGTTTTAGTTTGAAAAAGTGATAGAGAGAAGGGAAAAAGATGGTGGATTTCTAGATTCAAATAATATTGACGACTAACATGGAAAAAATATGAAAATACGAATTATAATACTTAGGGCCATAAAACTTGGATAGTTTTGTGGAATAGGATCTCCTGATCAATAATATATTTTAATTTACAAAATCGTCCAACAAATAACCAAGATATTGCAATAATACTATATATTCTAGGATAGACTGACGAACACTCATGCCTGCTTATTTTGGCCATAACATTTTTTGAACGCATTTTTTGAAATGAGGAAGAAGAGGGTACATGTAATCTGATTGGGTGCAGTAGAAACAGGGAGAGAGGTTATTGGTTGGCCCGAAACTAAAAATATATTTTGGCAAAGTAAAGCCTAAGGCAGACTAACCAACGTACCAAAAAACACACAGTATTTTTGCAGTGGGTTTTTTTTAACTTTGAATTTAAAATTGATAGACGCCGATTTCTATTGGCCAGCGTAGGGGATATTGAGAAAAAAAATTGGAAGGCTGGACGCGATTTGAAGTAAAACGTTCCCTTAAACAGGTCGATTGATAGACCAGAAGTTTGACTTGCTTCACCATATAATGAAGACATAACTAAAGAAAAGCAGTCATAGTCTAGCAGCGGCACAGCTAAATTTGTGCCAAAATCATTGTACCTGTGTGTATTTCATTGAATTTGTGGTAAGAACGAAATTATTAATATTTTATTTAACAATTTGAGTGTGAGATACTGCCATATTAAAAGTATTTTACGACTGTAAGTACATAGGTCCCTAACAGACTTATGCAGGGCCTAGATGTCGATCCATCATATAACAAACTACCAGAGATGTAGATCCAAAAGATTACATAGGTTGTCAGCAAGGATCATATCACCCATCATATTTTATGGAAAAAGATCAAGGATAATGGCAGAGGTGTTGCAGCCATTAGGGGAGAGGAAAAAGAAAACTGGTACAAGTTGTTACATCAATCTAGATTGGATGAGCTGGGTTGGTCAGAGAGATCTGACCCTGTTCTTTTATTTTGAATGTGTTGTTTGTGAGGACACATAAATTTCATATTGCAGGGTTTCTTACTGGCACTAGTCAAGTGCCAGTTTTCCTGTGGGAAGAATCTGTATGATTGTGGAAGTTTCTCTAGTGGTACAAGCTCTCTACCACTGGAGTAGTAATATCGGTACAAGCTCTCTACCATATTACCTCAGGACAAGTGAGACAGTGGCCGTTGGCCGGAAAGACAACTATCATCTAGCTTCACGTGCCAGATAAGGGCATAAGACCTGGCACGGAACTATTCGTCAACTATCCACCATATAATAATATAACTATATAAAATAAAATCTATTTCCACCCAATAAAGTGAACAGAATCTTTGTGAATAAAGACAGGGGATGATGTATAAACCCCCAACCCGCCATCTAGTACCAGTTAAACAATAGCAGAGATATATTAACACTATTATTAGAATTTACATTATGTGCTTGGACAGATTGTCCCTTTTGTTTAATTGAACTTGTGTGTATATATATATATATATATATATATATATATATATATATATATATATATATATATATATATATATATATATATATATATATATATATATTGATTTCATTTGATTTTGATAGTCCTGACGAAAATAATATTAGGTTCAGGACTAAATAAATTGTAAAAAGATTTGTTAAATACCAAATTTAAACCACTGTGTTAGTTGAGTTGATCATAGAATTTAATATCTGTGTGTGTGTGTGTGTGTGTGTGTTTGTGTATTACATTACCATAGACATTTAGACGTAGTCCCCATTTATTCTAAGTGTAAAATATACCTCTGAGTGAGATCTTAGGGTGGTAGCAGAAAGGTACCCTGAGAACACACCCCATCAATTGTTAGACTCAGGGCCTTCACAGCTTGACCTCACTCAGTTACAAATTAAATACAACACCAACATTCATAACATCTAAACCCACCACATATATTGGGGAGCTCGCTCCGGGATTTAAAATTATCATTTATTATAAAATTCAATATTGTATCACTATTGTCCCTAGAGGTAAAAAATATCCTATAATAAAGATTAAAGTACTTTAACTCTTTAAGTCCCAATCGACTTTATAAAGGCTCATGGGTTAGACGCGCTTGGCCCAATCGACTTTAAAAAGCCTTTAGTATATGTGCCTCTGTTTGAGACTGTTTCTAATTATAACTACCCCAAAACGTCATTTCCGACTGCAAGTACATTCTTTTAACACATTAACTACCGAATTGAAAAACACACTGTGGCCGAATTAAATTTTTTTCCCATTTTCATCCTGTAGGTGTTTGCACAAAGTAAGCTGTAGTTTTCGTAATTGTTTACAGATTTTTATGAATTACACGTCATTTTAAAGATAAATGAATGTACTATTAAATAAACACCGGTTGTAACTCTAATAGAGGTTGTTGCTATTTAACGGCCCTTCGATGGCCGAGGACTTGCAATATTTTCACAATTATAACTGCTTGCGCCCCATCTCTATCAAAATCACAATTTCAATCAATGTGCACACCGTTTTCACTCTTGTCCTCGTCGCTAGATCTATCAGTCAATTGTTGAAACACGTTTCTATCCTATTCAGCCGTTAGACGAGATGTACACGCATTTTTTGTAGTCCTATCACTAGTTGCCACGGTAAACAGTTTTACACGATTTGGTAACTAACCCAAAACGCTGACAAATATGAACATAATATCAATTTTCCAGTGTTCTACAACAACCATGCTTTGGGAATTTGTTTTCCGGTGGCAACTTAAAATCTCGAACCAGATCAAAGAGTGTTTCAGTACATTTTTCATTCGTTTTATTACTAAAATTAGATTGGCGCTCTGAGCGGCTTGCGGTCCAAATGTGATTATTTTGTGAGCCGCTGACAGCGGCTTGCGGTAGTTAATGTGTTAAATACCGCACGTGTTTAAGAGTGAACGAGTTTCTGTTTTGAGATATTTATTTTAGATTTTTAAAGCGATTTTTTTAAGCGCATATCCTCCATTTTACCTTGAATAACTAATCATTTTTTTAAAAAGCGCATATCCCCCATTTTACCTTGAATAACTAATCATTTTTCAATGAAAGCTTTTATACTTGTAGCACAAGAGTAAAGTACATCCAATTACCTTCAGTTTCATATACAACAACAAAGTTATTTATGCATATGAACATTTTTAAAAATTATTTCCAAACAACAACAATAAAAACGCACTGGGGTGGCCATTTTTGCTTGGGCCAAACCCACTTTTTTGCTTGGGACTGAAAGAGTTAAGGTGGAAATTAACAGTTGATGAATTGTCACGGCCAGTAGTTAATTAATTAATCATAGTTGGTACTTTGTTTATTGGAGTTTAAATTTGTATTAGAACATTGTTAAAGTTGCTTAAGACAGAATAGCAGACTTGGCCAAGTTTAGATCTGGTGCTGTGCAGACTGCAAGAGAGATGGGTATGGATGGGCCAGAGCTGGTCCAGTATGTAGCCTCGGAGTGTGACAAATTTATTGATAAGGAAGATAGGAAGTTAGCCGCAGAAAGGAAATTAGAGTTAGATAGATTAGCTGAAGAGAAGAAATTAGAGGCAGAAAAAGAAATGAAAAGGTTACAGATTGAGGCTGACAAAGAGGCTAGGGCATTGGAGGCGGATAGGGAGGCTGAGATTAAGCGGCTCCAATTTGAAGAAAAGAAATTGGAGGCTGAGGCTAAGAAATTGGAGGCAGAGGAAAGAAGACTGGCTGCTGAAAGGGAAGCAGAAAAGGAGGAGAAGAGATTACAGAGGGAGCACGAGTTACGACTAACGGAGTTGGAATTTCAAGGCCATGCTCCTGAAAATGGTACCAGCCCCTCTACCTCTGATGCCACTACCAGTCAGGGGGCCTCAACCTCAGCCATGGGGTTTAATTTAGACCATTTTGTTGAGAAAGATGATGACATCGAATCATTTTTAAGCAGATTCGAGGTACTAGCCACCACTTATGGGTTAGAAAAAGAAAGGTGGAGTTTAAAGTTATCCCAGGGTCTTAGGGGAACATCTTATGAAGTGTTTGCAAAGATGAGCAGGGATGACCAAGACAATTATGACATGTTAAAGCAGGCTTTGTTGTTAAGATATGAGAAGAATGGTGAATTTTATCGTAAGAGATTTAGAAATGCCAAGCTTTTGTCTGGGGAGACATACCACCAATTCTCTGCCAGATTGGAAACCTATTTGGAGAAATGGACTGCTCTGGGGAAGACCCAAGATCTTAAAGAGATGATCATGATAGAGCAATTAAGAGAGTCCATGGCTCCAGACCTGAAAAAGTTTCTCATGGAACAAGGTGCAGAGAAGTTTGGTAAGGTACTTAATGTCGCTGAGAGGTATCAGGCAGCCCAGGCAGAAGTGGCTGGTACTAAGAGGAAGCATTTAGACAATTATAGGGCCCCACAAAACTCTAATAAATTTGAAAATAAAGATCAGGGAAACCGAGGTAAACCCAACTTTGATAGGCCAAGAGTTGACTATCGAGATAGAAACCCACAGTTCAATGATCGAAAATATGAGGAAAGAAAACCCTTCCACCAAGGAAAGTTATGGTGTAAGAGGGACACTCATAACACCAACGTTTGTAAAAAGAAACTTTCTACCTTCGCTGCTATGAAAACGGGGAACAAGGGATTAAAGGACAAACCCGCTGGACAGCAGGAACCTTATCACCCCCCAGTTTGTGAAGATGTTGTATGCAATGGGGTCACCATAAGGTGCCTTTATGATACTGGATTAGATTTTGATTCTGTTGTGAGTTCTCACCTAGTAAACCCAGATCAGTATACCACAGAAACTGTGGAGATACAAGGGGCAACCAAGGACGTAGACACCATGACACTTCCCATCGCCAGGATAACTGTGAAAACTCGCTATGTGGAAGGAGTAATCAAAGCAGCAGTGATAAACGAACCAATCTACCCTCTGATATTGGGGTGTAGATATGTCTTCTTGGGGAATCCCAAGAGATCTGTGATCATGGCATCAGTGCAGACCAGATCACAGTCAAAGTAGGAGGAGGATAATCCTATAAATACTCATCCAGAGGAGATGAGGAAGGCACAGGCTGAGGACAGATCACTCAAGCCGTGTTTTAAGAAATTGCCTAAATGCCATACACCTCCAACTAAAGGAGACTACTATATGAAGAATAAATTGATCTATAGGAAGGCTGGAACTGGTTCCACTGGTCACGGACAGCTGGTACTTCCCACTTCGTATAGAGCAGAGATAATAAGGAGCCTACATGTTGGAACAGATGGGGACCATGAGAAAATAGGTACCATCTGCCAAAAAGTTTCTCAAAAATATTATTGGCCAGGCGTAGTGGTGGATATTGAGAATTTTGTGAAGGCCTGCGGCCAATGGCACGAGAGAACACCCACACGTGGGTAAAATAATCAGGACCTAGAAATGCCACGGGGCAAACCTAGGCCTGGATCTAAAAATAACTATTGTAAAGTAGACATAGTGGGAACCTCTGAGTGAGATCTTAGGGTGGTAGCAGAAAGGTACCCTGAGAACACACCCCATCAATTGTTAGACTCAGGGGCCTTCACAGCTTGACCTCACTCAGTTACAAATTAAATACAACACCAACATTCATAACATCTAAACCCACCAGAGTTCTCAATATGTTTACGTACAAGTGGCATCAACAGCTAAGCGCTAAAGTAAAAATCACCACTATTTATTTATTGCCTGCCAGTCTGCAGGATCACACATTTTCACTTCACTGCAACCGCTCCACCAACGGCATGAAGATGTAAATATTCATTACATATTCTATAGCGTTAACACGCAGATTAATATTTACTTTAAAATGACTTAAGTGCTGCTTGTGATTCACAAGTCACCTTAGCCGGTTAACAGCTTGAGAACCACTATCTCTCTTTCTCACTTTCACGACAATCCTCGGAGTTATTTGGAATATTCAGACCCATGCCCAAAACTCTATAATTCATCGAATACTTTGCCCTGCTAAAACAAACCACAAAGTATATCAGAGCACCCACAGAGTCGCCTCAAAACTCTAAAGCTCGATGAAATACCCTCTCCATTTAACTGTACTTAAAGACAAATTATTCTAACACTAGCTAAGATTATCTAGAAATGCACTTCTTACTTTTATTATTATTATTTGCTATTCTCTTCAAAGACTTATCTGTTCAAATCTACCTATCTTTCCTACTTTATCATTTGTCCACGAACTAGCTAGTCTAGCCCGTGGACCTACAACAAACTTCCTACATTTTTAGGTTGTATTACTTTTAATTAACCTTTCGGCCCGTATGATTCCAAATGGAATCATTAACTGTCTTGGCTTTCATAGCGCATATTAAACGACGGATGATTCCAAATGGCATCGTAAATGCTCGTTCCGGGCCTTGCCGACAGAGGGCGCTGTTAGCTGATAATTTTCAAATTAGCATTCGCGAACAGTTTTCTTTGTTTGTTGACATAGAAGGTGCGTTTCCAGCTCCTGCTACCCTTGATATTGTCGAAAATAATAACAGGTATGTATTAAACTTATAAATCTTATCTAAATTGTTTTTTTTATTACTTATATAATTTTAGAATAATACAAATATTTGATTATAGAGTATAGGCACGCAAGTTGAATATTTGCTACCAAAATGTAGCGATTCCATTTGGAATCACCAGGTTCATTTGTAAAACACGGATTATATAATATGTCACGTTCCACCTTGTTGTTTATTAGCAATTACATGGAATATTTAGCGAATGTTTTAGTTTCTTCTGCCTATATTTATCTCTTTTTAAGTGTTTTTGGTGAACAAATATAACATAAATAATATTTAAGTTTGAGTATGTATCGTAATATATGATTATTTAGTTATTTTCGTGATATACGATTAGGCATTTGAAGGTTATGTATCACAATATAATTATTATTTTCATATCTTTTTCTTTTAGAATATGACGAGGCAATTGACATGCGAGGAAGTTTGGGTGCTCTTAGAGGGGGATATATCAGATGTTGAGGATGCTGACTTGCAAGATGATGAGGAGGAGGAGGTGGCATTGACAGAAGCTGTTCAAGGCATAGTTTTGGATGAACAGGAAGGTGCAGGTCAAACGTTGAATACAGACAGCTACAGCATGCCTGTGGAAATTCATAGGATTGATAGTGAAGATGAAGATGATGGAGAAGAAGATGAAGATGATGGAGAAGAAGATGAAGATGACACACCCCTCAGTGTACGAATTGGAAGACAAAATCGCGGGGAGCCACCAGTATATGAGATAAGGAATCGATGTTGGCGACACAAAAATATGGAAGCAATAGATGTGGCATATCATTCCACATTTTCTGATCCTCCAAATGATGACTTAAGCCCACTGAACTATTTTGAAAAATTTATTGATGACAGCATCATTAAAAATTTTGTGGATCAAACTAACATGTATTCTACAGAAAAAACAGGGAAGTGTATCAACACATCTGTGATTGAAATGTGCCAATTTATTGGTATTCATATTTTAGCTGGAGTTGTTCATGTGACACAATACAGGATGTACTGGGCTGAATCTACACGCTACGAGCCTATAGCAGGTACTATGTCACGTGATCGGTTTTGCAAATTGAGAAATTATTTGCACGTTAACAATAATGATAATATGGTTCCAAGGGAACATAAAGATTACGACAAATTGTTCAAAGTCAGGCCATTCATAGAGTCTCTGAGAACCAATTTTCTGAAAATTGAACCAGAGGAATATAATTCAGTAGATGAGATGATGATCCCACTCAAGTCCCACACATCTATGCTACAATATGTGAAGAGCAAGCCACACCGATGGGGGATTAAGGTATTCGCACGGGCTGGAGCAAGTGGGATAGTCTATGACTTCGAAATTTATGTAGGCAAGGGGACAAAAGTGAAAGATGGTCCTCTAGGCATTAGTGGTAATGTAGTCATTAGGCTAGTGGAGCATTTGCCTAAACACCAGAACCATAAGGTATTTGTTGATAATTGGTTCAGCTCCTTTGACCTGGCAGTAGAACTCAAGAAGTTGGGAATGCATATGGTCGGAACTGTGAGAAAGAACAGGCTGGCAGGCTGCTCTTTGCAGACAGATGCCTCTTTGAAAAAGAGTGGTCGAGGTTCCTATGATTTTAGAGTGGAAAGCAAAGAAAATATCATTCTATTGACATGGTTTGACAATAAGGCTGTGCACCTTATCTCCACCTATAAAAGCCAAGAGCCAGTTGAAAATGTCAGACGGTGGTCTGTTGCTGCTAAGCAGCATGTGAATGTCCCTCGCCCAAATATTGTGAAAGAATATAACACATTCATGGGAGGTGTTGATCTCCATGACATGCTTGTTCAGCTTTATCGTACCAACATTAAGGGTAGACGCTTCTACTTGAGAGTCATATTTCATTTCATAAATATGGCCTGTGTCAATGCATGGCTTTTGTATAGGAGGCACTGTGATCAGAAGAAAGAAAAACATCGACCACTACTTGATTTTGTGTGTGATATAGCTGCTGGCCTCCTGAAAAGGGGAACCAATGACCCAAGAAAAAGAGGGCGTCCATCAGACTCAACAAAGGAAGGACCATCCAAAAAGAAGAGAGTACAAAGAGCACCCCGTCCTGTTGCTGATGTGCGGTATGATGCTGTGAGTCACTGGCCAGAATATAATCCAGACAAGTCAAGATGCAAACTGTGTATAACAAGTTACAGTAGAATGAAGTGTGGAAAGTGTAACGTTGCTCTTTGCCTAAACAAGGACAAGAACTGTTTCAAAGCATTCCATGTAAAATGATTTGAAATATGTGTAAAATTGTACTCATCGTAGCGTAAAGGTGAGCTTTTATGTGTCACCCGATATATATTTCCTATATGCATCACAATGTCCCAATGATGCCAATAGGAATCATTACATAATTCATATCCTGAAAAATATTTTTCATAAAAATGTTTTATATTCTTGTTTTCTTAGACCTTATTGCTTAATAAATTGAAAGAAAAATTTTTTTCATTTGCAAAAAATAATTCAGGTCTGAAAGGGTTAACACTCTCTCGATAAAATCTCTATCTGAATCTCTAAAATCTCTAGCGAAAATCCCCTGTTGACGTTGTTGTTTTCTTCTACTATGTTGCTGTGATACCCTGTTCAACCTGAAATTTGGTTATAATTGGGGTATATAGGGTGTTATCGTCTTCACTGGTATCTCGTTCGTAGTCCTGGAGGTGACTGGTCCTGAAAAGGACCACTTGCTGGCTGTCTGGATTCCTCTTTGTCCGTTTGTGGTGCCGTGTCGCTCTCATGGTGTTTTTTATGTCCTGCCTCAACTATCTGGCTCGTTTAGTTTTGTGTGTTTCTACGCTACTAGTTTCTGTTGCTTTTGTCTTCTTGCTCTCCTGTATCTGTGACAGTGCTTTTTCAATTATCGTTGGTAGTAGCTGTTCTAGCGTTTCTGGCTGCTAATGCTCTTTCTTGATTGAGTAACATTTGCTGTACGATGTCGATTTTCATTTTGTCTTTCGTTTCTTTGTTTTGTTCTCTAGTTTTTGTAAGGATATCCTCAACGATCCTTCTCTCTGATTCAATTCTTTTGAGTATTTGTTCGTTCTCTGCCTTTAGCTCTGTGAGTTTGGCGATGTCAACTTCTATCTCGTGTTTGATGGTTGTTTCAATTCTTTTGAGTATTTGTTCGTTCTCTGCCTTTAGCTCTGTGAGTTTGGCGATGTCAACTTCTATCTCGTGTTTGATGGATTTTGTTTCCTGTAGCATTGCCTGGGCGCTCTGTAACATTTCTCTGGCGCTCTGCATATCTATTATGTCTTCACCGCTGTCCTTGTCGTCTACGGGATCCTGCTTGTTTCTGCTTTCGTTCTGCTGTTTCCTTTTCATTTCGTTGATTTCAGCGGTCAGCTTGTGTAGCTGTCTTCTGTCAATCGTGCGCTGTTTTTCTGTAGCATCCGCATTCACTCTGTGTTTGGCCTCTTTGAGGGGTATGTTTTTAGACACGGCCTCCTTCAAGATGCTCTTAGTTTCCTGGAACACAGGGCATCCTCTGTACCTTGCCCCGTGGTTTCCGTGGCAGTTTGCACAGATACGGTTTTCGTTAGTTTCTTTGTAGTTGCGGTCCTCCTTTGCCCTGGGGCAGTCGCCATATTGGTGACTACCCGCACAATATGGCAAACTGCATCTCTCCTGCACGTCTTTTTTGTGTGCGAGAACTGCTGGCAGTTGGAGCACTGCATCACCGGAGGGATATAGGCTTCTGTCTTTTTGGTTGTGGTTTCGAGCGTCAGTCTCTCGGGTCTTGTCGATCCTTCTACCGTGACTATCATCAGATTGGTATCTTTCTTGGCCCAGGTTTTTAGCCTTTCGACCTGCGTGATTTTAAGATTTGTGTTTTCAGCTTGAAGGCGTCTGTGGACCTCGCCTTCGGAACATCTGGTATCCACCCCTCTGATGACCAACTTCTTTGTTGTCTTGTACTTTTCCACCACCACTTTTATTTGGTGGGGCAACTGGATTTCCTTTGGACCGGATTCCAGTTCGATCATCAGCGAGGTTGTTTTGTCTGTGTTGTTGAGAGAAAGCACTACTCCATTTTCGTGCCTCCCTACTTTGGCGATACCTCTCCGTCCAGTTATCACCTCGAGGATGTTGATCACTTTGTTGTCGGGTAGGGCCCTGAGTGAGACCTCACTTCCTGACGTCTGGGTGATCTTAACAATCCTCTCCTGTATCGTTTCTGAGTTGCTTGTATTTTTAGTGTTTGGTCTTTGTTTCCTTCTACAGGCTTGGTTCGAATCTTGTTCTTGGTTATTCGGTGTGATATCTTGCGTCTGAGCCTTTGAGTTGTCAGCTGTTTTTTCCTCAGGATCAGGAATGGTAGCTTGCTTCTCAGTGGTTTCGATGTCCAGCACGTCTGGAGCTACTTCTACTGTTGCTTCTTGAAGAGCGAGCCTAAGGGACTCGTCTCCGTCTTCAAGTCTTTGAAGTGCATCTAAAATGGTCTCTGCGACATCTTCCTCTTGTACCTGTCTGTGTTGAGGATCTGCCTCTATCACTTCCTTCATAGTGCTTGCAGGTGGGTCGGCTGTCATCTCGGCATCGTGCGGCTTCTCTGTCATAGACCGGGTTACTGCTGACGAGTCGGGTGGGTGCAGCCTGGATAGAAGCGCTTGTTTTCTTTTCTCCAGCTGTCGTAACGCTCTACATATTTCTTTATGTTCTGGGTCTTCTTTATCTAGGCAAGGGGTCGGGCCACTCTGACTCTCAGTCGGGTCGACGCATGTCACAGCTAACTCAGTCGTGTCCGGAGTTATAGAAGGGCCGGTCCCGGCACGAGTACTTGGGGCAGTCTTGCTCTCTGGCTGTCTGTCATTGTTGATTGTGATATTGCGATTACCCTGGCTGTTCTGCGCTGGTGGGCTGGTGTAGACCTTCCTCTTTTTAGCGTGTGGCCTATGTCTGGGCATTTTGACGATAACGCGATCTTATCTCGAGTAGTGGCGTCCTGAAAAGGACGTTGGTGTCTTGTGCGTTGTATGTGTGAAACAAACGAAACGTGGTTGAAAACGTATCGCTAACCACAGTATTTATACCCCATCATTTTGCACCCGGCACCTCTTCATTTTTGCACCTGACACATGAAACATCTTTTTCTCTGTTGTTCTATATGAAGTTTCAGGATTTCCTGACCTCTGTAAATCTGACAACCTTGAAAAATGCTGACTTCAGTATGTTTTGTCTTTCTAATGACTCTTTGTCACGTCCCAGATATGCGATACAAATGCACTTTTACAAATAATCTCATTAAAAACACATACCAAGCTATCAATCATTCATATACAACGTCCATTTCACACGCACAGATGTTCAGTACTCATGGTCAAAATCCAATTAATTTTCCTAAATGTAACATATATTCAACATTTCATACCTTTCTCTTATAAATATAATAAGATGTCAGTCCAAAATTACATTGTTTTGTCTTTGCTTTTGGTGGTAATTTTAACCTGTCATTCACAGTTGCTGAGTGACCTTCTCATGCACAGAGGTGCTGCACTCAGTGATCCGCACGTGTTTCTACTAGACAACAAGAGCGATGCCTCTGTTGTGGTTAAGCGTCCACTTAATTGACAGTTCCTGACCTCCAGGTCATTTATTGCGAACATCCGTTTCAGTTTTGTTACAATTAAATGTGAGAAAATAACACTGCATGTTTCGTTCTTCGTTATAGTTAAGTTTATGTTTTATTACATTAAGCTATAGTTTATATGAAAGCAATGCTGCAGATGGATCATGCAGCCATTGCGGGGTCACAGGTGCTTCAACTGTAGCGAGCCTAATAGGAATTACAAGAAATCAAGTACTACGGGTGAAAGGCTCCAGGCCGTTTAAACTTTTTATCTTTCCCGATCTTCTATGAGTAAGGTATTTGCTCGTTTTGATGAGGCCCAAACTGATTTAATTCAGTAAATATTACTTTAATAGCTCGGTTATAAGTATTTTAAATAACTGAGACATACGGGAGCAGTTCACTCAAAAATGATTAAATCAACTATAAATTTGTATATTACAGTTTCTTTAATCAATTATCGTGAACAAATGTAAAATAAATAAAGGTGGGATGAGTTAGATAGTCTTTAAAATTTCAACACGAGGGGATGATCTGGATAGTATAAGACATTTTTCTATTAGAGTTCACTTGGCCGCTTTGAATGAGTACTTAGCTGCCAGTAAGATGTCGGGCTGTTTCTGCTCCAGCCGATGCTTGTTCTTTGCAGGTTATGGACTGGTTCACTCGTCACTGGTCAAGTCTGGTGGCCGCATCACTCCTTTCGTAGTATCGTGAGTGTCACGGGATTTACTCCCCTTGCTCTGCAGTGATGGTCCACCAATAGCCAAAACCTAAAGTATCTAATGAGGGTCTTCAAGGAATGTACCTTCGCTCAAGATTAATTCTGGCAGAGTTGTTGATAGATGGATGATGAATTGGACTGAGAAATTGTTAACTTTGTATGTGTATTTTTTAAGAATTATTATGAAGTTTAGCTCGTTCAAGCCACCACCTGATTTAACTCAGTAAATATTACTTAAAAAGCTACGTTATAAGTATTTAAAATGACTGAGACATACGGGTGCAATTCACACAAATGACTAAATAAATTACTATAAATTTATATATTTACAGATAACAAAAACTTAATAGTCAATTATCGTTAATAATTGTAAACTAAATAAGGGTGAGGTGAATTTAGATAAAGTCCTTAAACTTTCTTCACAGTTGATGGACTGAAATGAACAAATGTTTTCTGGTTTGAAAATAGAGTGTTCACTTGGCAGCTTTGAATGTGTACTTAACTGCCAGTAAAATGTTGGTTGGTTTCTGCTCCAGCCGATGCTTGGTCTTTGCAGTTTGTGGACTGGTTCACTCTCGTCACTCGTCAAGTCTGGTGGCTGCAACACGTCCCTCGTAGTATCGTTGGAAAGTTGCGAAGATGGTCTAGCGTCTGTTAAGACCCTTCTGCAATAGATGTCTAGCTTTGACTGCAAGGTCATTTATACCACTCACTTGTTCCAGAGATAGCACCACCAATTTGTACCACCGACTAGTATAATAAGAGAGAAACAAATACCCTCCTGAGTAATTAATCCACAAGCTAATAGGGCAGACTCAGCAATAGACATAAGTATAGCAACTAACAACCTAGCGAATGTAAATTGGGAAGTGTTACAAGACACAAACTCAGATCATCTGCCCATTATAATAACCATGAATGAAAATATCACTCCAAACCCAGAACCAAAGAAACCTACCTTCAACTATAAAAAAGCAAACTGGGAAGCTTTCCAATCAGAGCTGGAGATGATGGAATATAAAGACATGAAATCAGATGATACTGATTTGTGGGCAGAAACACTGACCAATGAAATTCTGAAAATAGCAATAAAATATATACCAAATAAAAATATTCCACAGCACCTTAAACCAATAAATAACATTAATAAGAAAAGAGAAACTCAATGGAATAAAGAACCAGTTGCCTGGTGGAATAAAAGCTGTACAGAAATTCATAAGAGAAGAAAAAGAGCATTACAAAAATATAGATATAACAGAACTGAAGAAAACTATGATGAGTATAAATTTATTAGGAATGAATCTAACAGAATAATTTTTAAAGCTAAAGAAACTAACTGGAAGGAGTTTTGTCAGTCACTTAAACCTAGCACTCAAATTAGAGAAGTATGGAAAAAGCTTAAGGCAATCAAAGGGAACAATAAGAAAACAATAATGCCAACAATCAAACTACCAAAGAGAGCAGAAACAGATAAAGAAAAAGCTAATGCCCTAGCCGAGTATTTCTATAAAGTCAGTGCAAAAAATAGTCTTGGACAGGAAGAAAATGAGAGAAGAGAAAGACTTAGGATACAGTTTTCAAAAGAACTACCAGACCAGATAGATGAAACAAACTATTTAGATGCAGATATAACAGAGGAAGAAGTAACTAATGCAATAAAAGATAAATCTAATACTGCCTCAGGGCAAGATATACTTAGCAATGAAATCCTTAAGAAAGTACCCAAAAGAACTATAAACATAATAACTTACCTTTATAACAAAATCTGGAGCTTAGGAAAGATACCAAAAGCATGGAAAATAGTGATGATAGTACCCATCCTAAAACCCAATAAGGAAGCCCATGATGTAAGTTCATATAGGCCTATCTCCTTAACATCACTAGGTAAAATACTGGAAACTGTTGTGAATAAAAGAGTTAAATTCTACCTAGAAAAAAACCAGTTATATAGCCCAAACCAGTCAGGGTTTAGAGCAGACAGAAGTACAGTAGACCAGCTTGTAAGATTAGAACATGATGTAAAGCTAGGGTTCAAGAGGAAAGAGAAAACAGTGGCAGTCTTTCTAGATGTAGCTAGAGCATATGATGAATGCTGGCGAGATGGAGCTCTTTACAAAATGAAAAAGATTGGCATTACTGGTAAAACCTATAGGTATCTAGAAAACTTTTTACAGGACAGGTATTTTGCTGTACTGGTGAATAATGAAAGGTCAGAAATATATGAACAACAGAATGGGATTCCTCAAGGATCAGTGATTTCTCCTTCAATTTTCACTATAGCTGTAAATGATTAAGCAGATGAATTTAATGACATAAAGAATGCAGTATCACAATTTGCAGATGACTGTGCCATTTGGCGATCTGGAAAAAACTTGGACCATGTTTACAAAAAACTTCAAAATCAAATTGACAAAGTTTCAGAGTGGATGAAAAGTTGGGGCTTCCAAATTAATGTAAGCAAAATAGTTGGTATGATTTTCAGCAAAGGAAATTTAAAAAAAAATAAAATCAATATAACCATTAAGGGACAAAAAATATGTACCTCCTCAACAACAAGATTTCTGGGCATAACTTTAGATAAACAACTAAATTATAATAAACATATAGACAAATTGGTAGAAAGCTGTAGGGAACCCCTAAATATACTAAGGATTGTAAAAGGTAATGGATGGGGGGCCAGCAATAAAATAATGCTTATGTTCTACAAGTCCTTCATCAGGGGGAAACTGGATTATGCCAGCATAGTCTATGACTCAGCTGCAGCTTCTAACAAAGCAAAACTGGACAGGATTCAAAATGCAGCCATGAGAACCATTACAGGAGCATTTATATCAACACTAGTAGAAGCTCTAGAAGTAGCTCTCGGCATACCTCCCCTTGGTCTAAGACGGAAAGAACTAAGATTAAATTATTGGAGTAAAGTAGCACAAGAAGTGACCCACCCAGCACATAAAGCATTTGTCAAAAACCAACCAAGTGTATGGGACGTCCCCTTAAATAAAGATAGATATCCAACAGGGTGGAGAACTATAGAAGACCTAACGCAGTTCAAAGAACTATCAAACACAATTGAAAATAGTAATAAATACAGAAGCAAAATACCCCCCTGGGAACTAAAAACACCAATCATAGACTACTCACTCACTGAAAAGATCAAACAAAACATAGAAGATAAGGAAGCCAAAATGATAAGTAGAAGGTTCATAGATCAACTAACTAAACAAAGTCTGGCCGTCTACACTGATGGATCCAAGGGTGATAGTGGGCAACTAGGTGCTGGAGTTGTAATACCACAATGGGGAATAAAAAAGAGCTACAGTGTAACGGAAGGAGAATCGATTTTTACCGCAGAGATGGTAGCAATTCTTAAAAGTCTAGAAATAATTGAAGATAACCCACCAGAAGCTGTTACGATATTTACAGACTCACTATCATCACTACAAGCACTAGAACACCCAGGTAAATGTAGCCGGCCAGACATAAAGGAAGAAATTCTAGCAATTAATACATCACTAGGGAACAGAGGATGTAGTGTGAGGCTAGTGTGGGTTCCAGCACACATAGGTATTGCTGGCAACGAGTTGGCAGACCAGACCGCCAAGAATGGAAGAACAAGTAAAAACAATATAAAAGCAGGACTGGGAAGGTCGGAGATCAAGAGCCAAGTGAAGGAAACTATAAAAGAAGAATGGAAGACAACATGGAAGGAAAGTAGAAAAGGCAGACACGCGTTCAAACTGCTGAATGAACCAACGAGGACGTGCCAGGTCAGAGAAGAATTAAAGATACCTTCAAACAAAAAACTGTGGCGTCTTCGTCTCGGTGCAGCATACTTTATGATAGAAGAACCACACTGCCAAGAATGCCAGGAAGAGAATGAAATAGACCACTACCTGATCCACTGTAAAAAGTATGATCAACAAAGACTTGAATTAACAACTTACTATAGAAATTGGAATTCACCTGATGGCAGAACTAAGAACCAGATAGATCACTTCTGCATAAGCGCTAAATTTCGCTCATCAGTTCAAGACGTCAGAGCATACAGAGGTGCAGAGATCGGAAGCGATCATAACCTCTGCATAGCTAAACTGAGAATTAAACTGAAGAAGTTATACCAACAGAATAAAAATAGAAGAATAGATGTACACAGACTGCAATCAAATGATATAAAGGAGGAATATAATGTCAAAATGAACAACTATTTCGATGCTTTAGGCAAAATTGACAACGATATCACCACCAAGACAATCGATACTAAATGGGAACAACTGAGAACAGCAATGACAGAAGCAGCAGTAGCGACCACCGGATACCTAGTACATAAAAAGAAAAAATGGATGAGAGAAGATACTTGGGATAAAATACAAGAAAGGAAAACAGCAAAACTTAAACTACTAGCGGCAAGTACACATAATGCAGTTGAATCTTGCAAACTATCTTATAACTTGTTAAATAAAGAAGTGAAGACAAAAACTCGAAGAGATAAAAGACATTTCATCAATGAACTGGCCGTAGAAGCTGAAAATGCTGCAAGAACTGGTAATAGTAGGTGCCTTTATCAAATTACAAAACAACTATGTCACCAGCCTACTGCTATGGAAACACCTGTTAAAGGTAAATTAGGGAATTCAATACCAACAGAAAAAGAACAAATGAAGAGATGGGCTGAGCACTTCATGGAGGTGCTAAACAGACCACCACCAACAGTAACACCTGATTTTAATAATGAAACACTCACAACCACCTTGCCAATAACTTGCGATGAATTCACGCTGGACGAGATCAAACAAGCCGTTAAAAGATTAAAAAATTTTAAAGCTGCTGGAGTTGACGAAATTTCAGGGGAAATGATTAAAGCAGTTAATGACAACAACCTCTTGAGAATTTTAGATATTATAAATGAAGTATGGAGAGAAGAACAACCACCACAACAATGGAAAGACAGTATTATTGTAAAGTTACCGAAGAAAGGTGATCTATCAGACTGTAATAACTGGCGTGGTATATCTCTATTATCAGTACCTGGAAAATTATTATGTTGCATGATGTTAGAAAGACTTAAATTGCATGCTGACGAAAAGATCAGAGAAGAACAAGCGGGTTTCAGGCCGAAACGATCATGTATTGATCAAATATTCACACTAAGAACAATTATAGAAGAATCAGTGGAAAGGCAATCGCCACTTATTATCACCTTCGTCGATTTTCAAAAAGCCTTTGATAGTCTACACCGCCCATCATTGTGGAAGATACTTACAATCTATGGTTTTCCAACAAAATATGTGAATATAATCAAAGCGCTATATGACAATGCAAGATGTTGTGTTAGAACAAATAAAGGGAATACAGAATGGTTTACAGTAGAAACAGGGGTGAAACAAGGCTGTATTATGTCACCACTACTTTTTGGAATAGCTATTGATTGGGTTATGAGAAACTATACCCACAATGAACAATTGGGTATAAAATGGACAAATGGAAAATTCCTGGGGGACCTGGATTTCGCAGATGATGTAGCATTCTTAAGTTCAACACCAAGACAATCCCAAGAAGCAATAAATAATTTGTGTCATCTCTCGGTTAAAATAGGTCTCCAAATAAATGCCTCTAAAACTAAAGCTATGAACTTTTCTAACGAGACCTTTGATATCATCTTGAACGGGGAAAAACTACAGAAAGTTGAAAGTTTCAATTATTTAGGCAGTAAAATGACTCAGGATGGTGACACAACAAGAGAAATCCATACTAGAATTGCTTTGGCAGCTAGCGCCTTCAATAGATTATCTAACATTTGGAAATTACGATCATTGAATATACATACCAAGCTTCGTCTGTTTAATTCAAATGTTATCTCAGTGTTAACATACGGCTGTGAGAGTTGGAAAATAACAAAATCATTGGAGAACAAGCTGAATACATTCGAGAACAAATGTCTTAGAAAACTCATGAACATCAGTTGGAAAGAATTCAAGACTAATCGACAAATAAGAGAAGACTCTAGGCAGAAATATGTCTCCGACTATATAAGGAAAAGACGATGGTCATATATCGGTCATGTCCTACGAATGCAAAACAACAGAATACCACTACAGGCGCTCACTTGGGTTCCTGAGGGTAAGAGGAAAAAAGGAAGACCAAAAGAAACACTCAGAAGAACAATAATAAGAGAAGGAAGAACGTTGGGCCTAAATAATGTGCAAGAGCTAAGAGGAGTGGCGTCACAACGAACAACCTGGAGAGCACTGGTTTCTGCCTTATGCGCCGTGTTTGGTGCTTAAAGAATTTATTATTATTATAGAAATCACAATATAGACTTAACAGGTGATAAGGTTTTAAGTATAGATGCCCCAAGAGATGCCCAATCAATACTTAAAAGATATATACATAAAACAAAGGAAAACATATAAGGTTAGTACTTCAGGAAAAACATCCAACTAAATAAAAATTAAACAACAAGAACTAACAAAGCATTAACAAAAAACTAACTACTCATAGGACAAGGAAAGACAACGAGGTATAGAAAAAAATAGGGCAACAACTCAAAAAGAACAAATGCATATACAAATTAAAACCAAGTGTAAAGGACATTAGTTATCTATAAACAACACAAAAGAGAAAATAAAATGGACAAATACTAATATAAATAAAAATCAGCAACCGTAAAAGACAATAGATATTTAAATTGAATACAAAACTAGAAAATAAAATGACACTAAATACCCCAATTATAACCAACTTTCAGGTTGAACAGGGTAGACCAAGATGTAATGAGAAGAGGCAAGAATGGACAGATGATAAGAGCCGCTCTCCACCCATCAATCCATCAAAACAACAACAAACAAACAACAACCCTCCTGAGTATTGGGTTTAATGAATCCTTTTCATTCCACCATCCCATCTGCCTCAGAACTTTACTCTCTCTCTGAGCATTAATATTAATCCCAGTTAGCAGAAAACATCCATTGCATTTATATTGAACTTGTTTACATTTACGTCTGCACTGGTTAACACATTAACTACCGAATTAAAAAACACACTGTGGCCGAATTAAATTTTTTTCCCATTTTAATCCTGTAGGTGTTTGCACAAAGTAAGCTGTAGTTTTCGTAATTGTTTACAGATTTTTATGAATTACACGTCATTTTAAAGATAAATGAATGTACTATTACAATAAACACTGGTTGTAACTCTAATAGAGGTTGTTTCTATTTAACGGCCCTCCGATGGACGAGGACTTGCAATATTTTCACAATTATAACTGCTTGCGCCACATCTCTATCAAAATCACAATTTAAATCAACGTGCACACCATTTTCACTCTTGTCTTCGTCGCTAGATCTATCAGTCAATTGTTGAAACACGTTTCTATCCTATTCAGGTATTAGAGGAGATGTACAAGCTCGTTTTGTAGTCCTATCACTAGTTGCCACGGTAAACAGTTTTACACGATTTGGAAAGTAACCCAAAACGCTGAAAAATATGAACATAATATCAATTTTCCAGTGTTCTACAACAACCATGCTTTGGGAATTTGTTTTCCGGTGGCAACTTAAAATCTCGAACCAGATCAGAGAGTGTTTCAGTACATTTTTCATTCGTTTTATTACTAAAATTAGATTGGCGCTCTGAGCGGCTTGCGGTCCAAATGTGATTATTTTGTCAGCCGCTAACAGCGGCTTGCGGTAGTTAATGTGTTAAAATTGTTAATATAATAAGTATGTACATTATTTATGTCATCATCCACACCCTGCTCCATATGGAACTTGGGACTACCTCTGCGTTTGGTTCTTTATGAGAAACCCGCATAAAGCAGTCACCAGCTCTTGCAGTGGTGGTTCATGAAATCATCATTTTATATGCCGCGGTTGCTAGAATCGTACGACATGGATATCCACTCGCAATTTTCACATGCTAATAAATGCAAAATATAGAATTATGAAATATACAACTTACCCCAAAATCTTCTTTGGGAATACTGACTTCTGGCTCAGAGAAATAGTTAAGGCAACTTGTTAAAAATGCCTCCTACACGTGGTCTGGGGTATTGCTTTGCAAATAGAATCCCACTATGACCTTGAATTCCGGGATTTCCGTATTAATGAAATTATAGTTTTCCTGGAATACAAGTCCACAAGATGCTCAAACACGTTGTCCGGTCCTTTAAAGTGGAATCCTAATCCTATTCCTTACTCTGGCTTGTCTGGCTGTCTTCTTGACGAGTTGAACTTTACAGTGCGGTATACTCACAAGGCGCTGAATTATAAGACATCATTCGCCCCCATCCAGATTGCTACTAGATGACAAGGCTCCAATAAGAAATGTTGTATTTTTACATTTCGAATGCCAAGCCATTAGCATTTTTCTCACGACAAAAATTCCTACATAACAAACGTGAAAATAAATGTATTGTTTACAATCGCTGTATATGGTATGCCAGCTTCCGTCTACTATCGCATTTACAAGTTCACTCTTCAAATGTCTCCCCAGATTGATATTATCTGTCATTATCATCACATGTAACTTCGAGCGAAGTGATTGCCTCACTTATCAGATACTCATAGTCGTTTGAATTACACTGAAGTGACACACCTCGATTGACTAGTTTGTACAAACAATTCACCCATGAAGTCAATCTGGTGCAATCACTTAAGCGATTACAATTAATCCTTAAGGATGGTCAATGACGCCTTGACCTGACACGAATCGAAATGTGAAAATGTATACAGTGACTGGGACACAGAATTCTGTGCTCTTAAAGAGAGAAATAATAGATAATGGCACACAGAGAGAAAATGCGTAAAAGAGAAAGACCAATAATGTGACAGTGGGGTGATTGCAAAGATGGTCAAGCGTCTGTTAAAACCAGCGTGCTGTAGATGTCTAGCTTTGACTGCAGGCCACTTATACCACTCACTTGCACAACAGATAGCACTACCAATTGGTACCACCGACTAGTATCATGAAATAAGAAAGACACAAATACCCTCCTGAGTATTGGGTTTCCGGACACGAAAATCAGGTGTCCCCATCCCCACCCCTCCTCTTTCATTCCACCATCCCATCTGCCTCAGAACTTTACCCTCTCTGAGCATTAATGTTAATCCCAGTGAGCGGAAAACACCCATTGCATTCATATTGAACATGTTTACATATGCACGGGCTGAAAATGTAAATATAATAAGTTTGTACATCACTTCTGTCATCATCCACTACCTGCCCAACATGGAACGTGGGACTACCTCTGCTTTTGGTTCTGTATGAGAAACCCGCATAAAGCAATCACCAGCTCCTTTCTGTGGTTCATGAATCTATTATTCTATATGCTCAGGTTGCCAGCCTCGTATACCTTGGACATTCACTCGCAATTTTCACATGTTAATAAATGAAAAATATAGAATTATAAAATGTACAACTTACCCCAAAATATCTTTGGCAATACAGACTTCTGGCTCAGGGACTTAGTTTCGGCACCTTGATTACGATGCCTCTTACACGGGGTCTAGGGTGTTACTTTACAATAGACTCCCACTAAGACTTAGTGTTCAGGTTCCTAGTTTTCCAGATTTTCCTATAACAAATGTAGAGTTGCCTTTGTGTAAATCCAGAAGATGCTCAAACACGTTGTCCGGTCCTTTAAAGTGGAATCCCGATTCTATTCCTTACTCTGGCTTGTCTAGCTGTCTTCTTGACGTGTTGAATTTCACATTATCGTAAACTCAAAAGGCGCTAAATTGTATGGCAACATTCAGCCCACGTCCAGATTACTACTAGATGACATGGCTCCAGTCAGAAATGTTGTATTTTAACATATCAAATGCGTAGCCAATAGCATAGAAGTCTCGTATTTTTTGGCGGGATATCTTTTCCCTACCTTTCATGGAAAATTCATGCGTGACACCCGCCAAAAAAATGTGTTGTTTACAAGTCATCTCTTCATATATGGTATGTTAGCTTCCGTCTATTATCGATCATGTTTACACTCACGACTTCATAATCTATCACATGTAATCTCTTTCAAGATGGATAGTTATCGTTCGACAAGTCGAGTCCGGAAATGTTTATGACATTTTCCCGGCTAGCCAACAATCAACAAACTGGTCCGACACAACTATTACACTAGTCAACAAATTTTCAAAAGTTATTTGTACCAGAAATTAAATATACCATTTCTTATTGATTTTGACATGCTGATTTCAAATATCATAATGAAATTCACCATTCGCTCTGGGTTTTTTTTAAAATGATGAATTTTCATTACAGTAATACAAATAATGTATGCTTGTTTAATTCTCTGGGGTTAACAGCTAGTCTTTCTACTTTAGCATTATAAAAATTGTGGTTACATACTCAATTAATTGATATTTCAACATAAAATGATAGAAAAAATAAAAACATTATTTAAAGTTCACATATCATGTTTTTAAAAGGCACATTTGAATCCATTCCGTCATTATTCAGTCGCTGTTCAAGCTCTGTTTGCTTGCTTCTTGTAGTCAATCGATGAGGTGTCTCTTGTGACAGTCCAGCAGTAATCAGCAAGCATTGAAGGGCTCCAATTGCCTTGGTACCTTGTCTCCATAGCAGCAATGTCCTGGTGAAATCGTTCACCATTCACATCACTGACCGCTCCACAGTTTGACATAAAGAAATCCAGATGCGAATCCAGAAAATGAATTTTCAAAGACATATTGCAGCCAAGACTCTTATACTTCAGAAGGAGATTTTCTACAATTTCATTGTAATTATCAGATATGTTGTTTCCAAGAAAATTGTCCACCACTGACTTAAATGCTAGCCATGCTGCTTTTTCCTTGCCATGCAACACGCAAAGAAACTCGTCATCATGAAGAAGTTTTCGAATTTGCGGACCAACAAATACTCCCTCTCTTATTTTAGCTTCACTCAGTCTTGGAAATTTTCTGATGAGGTATTTGAAAGCCTCATCTGTTTTCTCCATTGCCTTGACAAAGTTTTTAATAAGACCCAGCTTAATGTGCAAGGGTGGCAACAAAATCTTGCTGGTGTCGACAAGTGCTGGGTTCTCAACGTTCTTACTGCCAGGCTGCAATGACTGCCTGATTGGCCAATGTCTTCTGATGTAATGGTCACTTCGTGCACGGCTATCCCACTCACAGAGAAAGCAACAGTACTTGGTGTATCCACCCTGTAGTCCAAGCAAAAGAGCGACCACTTTTAAGTCACCGCAAAGTGACCAATGATGATGATCGTAGTTTATATACTTCAGAAGCTGCTTAATGTTTTCATAAGTTTCTTTCATATGAACTGCGTGACCAACTGGAATTGACGGTAACACATTACCATTATTCAACAAAACAGCTTTAAGACTCGTCTTGGACGAATCAATGAAAAGCCTCCACTCTTCCGGTATGTAATTGATTTTGAGGGCTGCCATTAAACCAGAAATGTTGTGGCACGTAGAATGGTCACTGATAACTCGTTTTTCTGGCCATCACATAGATGAGTGTATATTTCTCACCGTTGATAAATGTCATTCTTTATGTATTAGTGTCGGAATGAATGTTTGTATGTACTCGTCTGCTTGATGAGAGTAAGTGGTCAACTCAAACCGAGACACAGTGTAGGTTAACAGGTCGCCTTGTCCTGAACGTGTTGAGGCCCTGGCAAGGGATGTTGACGTTAAGTGTGAGTATGAATGTCAGTAACGCGAATGGAATGAATGGTTCTGTGGAGTTGACAAGTTGGTAACAATGCACTCATACCCTCACGGCTGGAAGTCAATGATAGCTGGAACTACTGTAGACGTTTTTAGACAGTTTAATGACACACACTCTGACAGCACGGTTGACAGTCATTGGAACAGGTTGACACAATAAATCATTGGATACTTGACCAAATGGGTGGCAACATCAATTTGGCAATCTCATAGCATGTAAATATAATTGAACGATAGTAGCACATATATAGTTCTGATTGTCTATCGTTTCATATCTCCACTGACTAATTGCATCAGTTTGAGTTAACAATAATAATGGTCATCACAATGCTCCTTTACAGACCCTCTGCTGACTACGTCTTTCAGGCTAAGTCTTTTAGGCTCTAACTTCAACAGGGTCTTTTTTTTAAGGTTGACAATCTCAAATAACAAAGAGTGGACTTCAATACAATGTAAGTCTTGGTATCGCCATCAGGTAATAAGATATATCTGTTCTCTGACTGACAATTCAAACAGACCAACAGTGGGGTTCAAAATGGCGCTGGTCCCAGTGAGCGGCGTTCATCCATAAAGATCTCCTCACTACAAATGAAAGCTCCGTTCATTTGCTCAACTAATATCTTGGGTTTTCCATACCCGTAAGCAATGTTACATATGTCCACTCATAGTGCTGCTAGTACAGGAATCGTCTACATACGATCCATCAAATATATAAAGATGATATAACATCTATAATGTCGTTAGGCCTAGGTAAAGTTTTAGAAAATGTTCCTTCTTTACCTTAAGTTCAGAAAATACTAGTAACTAGCACACGCCATTCCCTCGGCGTAAAGTATATATATATATTCTGGGAGAAGTATCGACCATCATGGTCTACTAAGAGAAACTCCTCTTTTCCCCAGAATCAATCACAATGACGAAAAACTTCGGACTCCCTTTTGTCCGACAGCCTTCAAGATTCGTCCATCATCACCGAAGAGCCAACGACGACTAATCGTCTCATTGGGCATGCGCTAATGTTAACTTTCAACTATATTCAAGTGGGGCGACTACATATTTACTTTCACTCGAAGCAAAAAATGAGTATTCGCCCTTTGACTAGAGATCTAATCTTAGACCCAAAATATTATTACCAAATATAACAAGTATACAAACAAATAAATATCTTCCTATATATATATATATATATATATATATATATATATATATATATATATATATATATATATATATATATATGTATATATATATATATCTATTTCATTCCCACCAGTAACCTGTTGGTAAAAGACTACCGCAACCCCCGGGAAAAATAAATGAAATTTTTTTTTCTCATGTGAGAGCAACATACAATAGGCTCACAACGCACGAATAATGCGCAGATGACTAATAAGAGCTATTTATAATGTCAAATTAAGGTAAAGTCGAAGCATAGATCGACTTGTGAGAATTGTCGTGAAACATTCTAAATCCACATATATAAATTAAAAGGTAAATGTAAAGCCTAACACATAAATTCAATAAAAGGAAAGAGAAATGGTAAAAGTACAGTGCTGTCACAATGGCGTACAAAAATCCCCCTTGTTTTCTACTTCGTCTGCAAATTGTAACGTTTCACGTTGATAGTAAAGCCTACTGCATCACTACACGCTTTCTACAATAAAACGTGTACTGCATTTCTAAGAAAACCTTGAGATATGCAAGCTGATTAATGACCTAAATTAATACTTCCATTAATTTCATTTTATACCCTACGTTAACATAAACGGAAGGACAGATGGAATTAGGATAGAGAGAGGGAGGGCTGAAAGCAGGAACGCATGCAACACTAACACGCGTCTCGCGATATACAATTAATGCCACCCTCCCTGCGCGAAAGGCCAGAAGCACTAACTTTTTTTCAAATAGACCGTGATAAAAAACACTACCCATACGAGAGTTAGGTTTAAAAACCTGAAAAACGCTTATTAGGAAACATGACATTATACTGTTTTATGTCTGAAATCCTGACAGAAGTCTAAAAGGCAGGACAGGTGGCGGTTCTAAACATAAAAAAAAATAAAAAATACACGACTATCCTAGAAAATGCATATTTTGAACGCAGCCACTTAGCCCCATTAAACTTATATATATTTGGGTTCCTTAGGACTTGCTGACAAAGAATATGTTAAGTGTTACGCAAATAGTCTAGGAATTAACAAATTATAGCCAAAAGAAAATAGTGAGGGTGTCAGACAACACCAAATCATAATCGCACAGTGGCATGTTTTGAAACCACCATTTTACGGGAAATAGGCCAACAAGTTAAATCCTATTTGATTGGATAGAAGTAAATGTAAGGCGAAACACGATTAGTCGGACTACAAATACTAATTTTGTTGTTGTTAGGGAAACGTGAGTAGGAGTACTTTTTTTGAAAAGCTGTGTAAACATGGCCCGATTGGTTAGACCCGCCAATATAGTCAATTAGGAGCGTCAGTTCAGTGCCACATTTTAAAATAAACTTACTAAGAAACAGTGCGTTGAGATCCAGATCATATTTTTCTAAATAAAAGTCTGGGACAGAGGCAGATCGGAATTTGTGCCATTATTCATCGCCAGTCAACGTATCTGTGTATTATTTCCATGAATTGTGGTAAGCTTGATATATTCGATACCTTTTTAATGAAAATTGAATGTAAATTGATAATTTATGTCTGTATATGTGCGTGGTTCAGTAGCGAACATGAGGCAAGGCCTAGATAGTGCTCCAACCTGAACAGAACGTGTCGGAGAAAAGAAAACTGCATGGAATTGCCAAATAGTACACTGACACCTATCTTATTGACTAGAAGGAAATAATGCTGGAATTGCAGAGGCGTAGTAACCATTTGGGAGGAGTATACTGGTGTAAATTGTTTCAGATGAAGCTAGCAGTTGGCCTACCGCTCTGAACTCAGTGTTTGTTCTGTATTGTGTTTAGTGTGGAAATAGATTATAAATTAGATCTGAAGTAGGAGGTACAACCTTCTTGTTTCAAGGACTGTGGTCCTAGTTATTGAAGCAGCACCTGGTCTAAGTTTTGCTGAATCCAGAGGCTGACAGCATACTCCTGGGTCCAGATAGCGACCAGTGAGGTGTCTCCAGAACACAGTGAAGCAATCGAGCAGAGGAGTCTTTTCCTGCCGCCATCACGAAAGATAAGCTTCTGTAGCCAGAGTAGCTCAACATTATGTGCCCCTTCAAAAATTGACATTTTATTAAACACAGAGGGACAATTAATTGGTTCAAATGACAGGAACTGTGAACTTTTCCCAATACTATTTCCCCGATAATCAAACACTTGAAGTCATGATGAAAAACAACAACCAAGCTTGAACAAAACCAGTATTACCTCATATTACTACTGCACAAATTACACACATAGAATAATAATAAGAAAATATGTCAATACAAAGTTCATATATATAAACTGTGTACATACTACTTGTAATTACATTTGATTGTGATTCCTGGTTCACTGTGTAGTTGAATCAGGATACCCATTATTGAAAGAATTAATACATATATTTTTAAACTTAAACACTTGACTCATTTAAGATAGTCTTATAGAGTGTTATATGTGTGTGAGTGTCACAGTGTTGTAAAGTGTTGTGGAATAAATTAAATTGTTTATCTGTTTGTTGCTGTTGTGACTTACACTTCATCATTTTCATAACCCTAGACATTTAACGTAGTCATCACAATATTCCAGAATAATTCTGACTGAGGTATAAATGTGGTAGCAAGTAAGGTCATCTGTAATACACCACACTTATTAGATACAGATACCTTCACAGCTGATCTCAGTCAGTACACTAAGTCCCCTATAGATATTTATAACATCCCACTTTACCACAAGAATATATCTTAACTTCTCAGAGAAAGCATTTCTCTTAAGCATAAATATTTCCAGGGAGATGCCACCAACGTATACCACAATGCTGGCAATGACCCAAAGCATATAACAATTTCATATTTAAGCACTATAAGTACATGATTGACAAAGAAGAAAAATCATCAAAGAACAGCGGTGAATATATATCAATGAACGTAGTGATAGTAGTGATACAATCATTATATTACAAATTACAATGTGTATCTATCTTGATATAGAAAAAGAACTGTTGTAGAGTTAGATGTGTTAAGAAGTCCAAGACCCAACAGTTAGGTGGAATCATGTGGGCATCTAGACAAAATGTCTGCCATCACGTTATCTGATCCACGGATAGCTCGTACCGAGAAATGAAAAGGTTGAAGAGCAATTGCATATCGAGTAGACCTCGAGCTCTTCAAATTCTTACTCTGTATAGCCGTAAGAGCTTTCTGGTCGGTTTCTACTATGAAATGTGCGCCTAGAAGGAATCTTTGTAGTTTGAGAATTGACCAAACCATAGCCAATAGTTCACGGTCTAAAACCGAGTAATTCCTTTCTGCAGCATTAAGTTTTCTGGAGATATACATTACAGGATGCAGAGTTCCAGAGTACTCTTGCATTAGTGCCGCTCCAATCCCAGTGGATGAAGCGTCACTACGAAGAACAAATGTCTTATCTGTAGTAGGTAACACTAAAATAGGTGGTGTTGAAAACAAATTTTTAATCTTATCCAAAGAGGATTGGCATTCCTGTGACCAGTGGACCATATTAGGCGACCCTTTCTTTAGTAGTGTAGAAAGAGGTGCCATGATAGAGGATAGATTCGGAATGAATCTTCCATAAAATTGAATAAGACCTAAGAGACTTCGCACTTGCTTTTTAGTCTTAGGAATAGAGATGTTAAGTATCTTAGTGATATTATGGTCCTCTGTCTTTAGGAAACCATGACCAACTCGATGGCCTAGGAAAGAAATTTCGCTAAAACCAATGCAGGCTTTAGAGGGTTTCGCTGTCAGGTTATACTCGCGTAGAGTAGATAGTAATTCAACTAAACCCGAATAGTGATCTTCCCAAGTATCGCTGAAAAGACAGATGTCGTCTAGGTACGCAATGACATCTGACCGATAAGATAGGATTCGACGCATCATGCGTACGAATGTAGCTGGTGCGTTCATAAGGCCGAAAGGCATGAAATTCCATTGAAAAAGGCCTCTAGGTGTAGAAAAAGCCGTAATTGGTTTGGCGCGTTCAGATAAAGGAACTTGCCAATATCCTTTAGACAAATCAAGTTTAGTGAAAAAATGAGATTTAGAAAGCCTAGTAAGTAGCTCTTCTAGTAAAGGCATAGGTTCAGCATCAAACTTCGTAACTTGATTCAATTTGCGATAGTCAACGCAAAGACGTATGTTATTGTCTTTTTTTCGAACAATAACCATCGGCGAAGAATATGCAGAAGTGGATGGTTCAATTATTTTTAAATCTATCATCTCATCCAACTCCTTCTCAACCTGTGCTTGAAAATGTATAGGGATAGGATAAGGTCTGACCCTAATAGGATTATGGTCAGTTAGAATAATGTCATGTTCAATGACATGAGTTTGTCCAGGGATGTCAGTAAGGACATCCTGAAATGTTTGTAACATAGCCGAAACTTGTCGCTGTTCTCCTAGAGATAAATCAGGAGAGACAGTAACATTTTTCCATGATTCACTAGAATGAAGTGGAATCATCGGAAGCGGAAGATTAACATCCGAAAAACTTGTTTCCTCATCCTGTATTACGGACAGTGATGAGTAATGACCATGTTGGACTGGTGAATCGTCCGTTGCCTGGAAAATAGGCTGTAAATAATCCGGACGTTCATGGAATTCCGTAAGCATATTGATGTGGAAGGTTTTATGCTTTCCATCAATATCGACAATGTAGTCAACATCGGAAATTTTCGAGATTATATCGTACGGACCTTTCCAAGAAATAAGAAGTCTGTTTTCCCTACAAGGTAGCAAAACAAATGCTTTGTCACCAGGACAAAGTTGTCGTAAGGTTCTTTTCTTATTGGCAAATTGTCTTGCCTTCTGTTTAGCAAATTCAGAAGAAGAAGTTGCCAATTTGCATGCTTCGATAATCTTTTGTCTCAGCGCGATGACATATTCGTAAGAAGATTTTGTGTCATCGGTAATATTATCAGCGGTTATGAGATCATGAAGCAAAGACATAGGGCCGCGCGGTCGCGCGCCAAAGACAAGTTCAAAGGGAGAAAATCCTGTATGTTCATTGGGGACCTCTCTGTAAGCGAAGAGGGCCGCGGGTAAAACCCTGTCCCAATCTTGAGGATGATCCTCAGTTATCTTCCCTAGTAAGTTTTTGAGTGTTCTATTTAGCCGTTCGACCATCCCATTGGACATAGGATGATAGATACTACTCAAAGATCTCTCTATCTGCAGAGTAGACATTACTTGAGACATGGTATCCGATATTAGTTGGGTGCCATGGTCTGATAATATTTCTCCGGGGAATCCCAGACGAGAAAATATAAGCCAAAGAGCATCTGCAATGTCAGCAGTAGTAATGCTCTTCAGAGGAATAGCCTCTGGCCAACGTGTGCACATATCAACACACGTCAAGATAAACTGATGTCCTCTAGCAGATTTGATCTTAAATGGACCAATGATGTCTATCGCCATTTTCTGAAATGGTCGAATAGGAATATCTGCAGCCTGAATAGGCGCAGCATGACGAGGACCTTTGGATTTGACTTCTTGACATACTTTACAGGATCGACAATAGATCCGTATGTCCTTGTTCACAAAAGGCCAAAAGAAAGCCGCAAGAACTCTTGACTTAGTACGGGAAAAACCCATATGTCCAGCACACTGAGAGTCGTGAGCGTGCTGCAAAATTTTAACTCTCAAATTCTTGGGCACAAGAATCTGAGAATGACTTGACTTAGTGGAGTCTTGCACCATACGTACAAGTACGCCATTCTTCATTGTAATCCAAGATTTACGCTTTGTATCTTTATTCGGATCACCTTTTGTTGCAAGAGTGAAGAATTTCTTTAGAGTCGGATCATCTTCTTGCTGTTTTATAAACGAGTCACGAGAAATTACCAAGGGATCATCTTGGTTATGCACTTCATTATCTTCAGTAGATGAAGTTTGAGGCATATTAAGAGCTTGAGCTCTAGTGACTACAGCATTAGCAGTTTGCATATTTTGTTTTCCCAAACGGAAATTTGTTGTGGAGTGCATTCTTTGACTCCGTGAATACGACCGATGATAAGATCAGCGATCGGATTCGGCAGAAGACATGCGTGTACATCTCCTGTAAAGAAAGGAGTAGCAATCCTAATGATAGCAGTAGAGTATTTCTCTAAGGTGCCGCCAAATGTTACACATTTGACTACTTTTCCTGTGGCACGAGAAGGATCTACAAGTGACTGCCTAACACCAATTGTGGTGCATCCAGAATCAAAAAGAACTGAGACTGGATTGTCATTTACTAAACCTTTATGTAAGACAAGAGAACCTCTTCCATCATGCGCGACTGACGCAGGAAGAGCGGGAAGAGGATGGCCACAACTTAAAGTGGACACCGTAGTTGGTTCAAATAATGTTTTGCATTGGGGGCACTGAGATGCTCTCCCAAAATCAAAAGCGGAACATGCCATATTATTAGCATCATTATTATCTTTAGTCTGTTTATAGGCTTCATGGGACTCTTGCTGTGCAGAGTTTGCCTGATAATGTGATTTATGTTTTTTGTATTGTGATCTACCTCGATTATTATTGCCTCTGTAATCATTATTATTTCCTCTATTGTAACCCCTATTTGGGTTTGAGTCATAGTTCTCATGGTTACCATTATCATATTCATTATAATGAGTATCTCTATAACTATGATCTTGTTGTCTCCATGATGGATGACTTGGATAGTTCCTATAATGACTTCCTCTGCGGAAATTCCTATAATTATGACCACCCCTGAATCGAGGGCTGTCGCCTCGTCTCCAGTACTTCGCAGAAGAACCCTGAAATGATTGGTTACCTTGGTTTTGATAACTATTATGGTTACCCTTTTTAATCATACCTGTTTTGTGGTCCCTGAAATTTGTGTGAATAATTAGGGTTGTATGGTGTTGCTGAAGCAACTGGCATACTCTCCTTAATCTTAATGTTGCCAAAAGTCACGTCAGGATGTGCAGTGACGTATTGGGAACAATATTCTTCCATTTGTTTTAGTGTATTGGGCTTACGCTCATGTATAAGGAATGGTTTATTTACACATGACATAATCTTATCTCTGAGCAACAAATCCATAAGTGCTTCATGTGTTTTTTCTGTTTTGGATAGCTCAATCCATCGTGTAAATGTAAGACGTGCCTTTGCAATGAATTCTGAGAACTCTACTCCTGCCTCAGGCACCATAGTCTTAAACAAAATACGACAACCTTCTTCTGTCAACTGATATTTTTTTTATCAAGGCTGCTCTAATAACATCATAATTATCCTTATCAGCCTCTTCTACCAAGCTTAAACTTGTAAGAGAATCACCTTTCAAATTTTCTGACAACTGATTAGCATACTGTGATTTATCCACATTATGAGTTCGACAGGAACGTTCAAAACGAGCCAGCCAGAATGTAATATCGTCACTGGAAGGATTGAACGGTGGTACCTTGACCTTATAAGTAGAAGGTTTACCATTATTACCAGTTGACTGATTAACATTAGCCATGTTTGTCAACTTCAATTTTTCTAACTCAAATGCTAACAGTTTCTCCTGATGTTCCCTTTTTGCTTTTCTCTCCTCGGCTTCAGCTTCTCTTTGTAATCTTTTTTCTTCTTTTTCCATTTCCATCTGGATTCTCTTTCCCCCACCTGCATCTGCAATTTCTTTTGTTCAGCTTCCAATTCCATTTTTTTCTCCTCAGCTTTTAGTTTTCTCTCTTCAGCCTCAGCTTTTTGTTTTTTCTCTTCATCCTTCTGTGCTTTGGCATAATGAGAAAGCGCAAACTCTTTTAACTCCTCAGGAGTCATCCCAAGGGCTCTCCCTTGCTCAATGAAGTAGTCTAAAGTTGCCATAATATTCAATAATATGTGGCTATTATCACTGAAATAAATTAATTCAACCAAACAGGAGCAAGTTTTTAACAAAAACTTGTATAATCAGCTCCCTATATTCTAATCTCTGTGGGAAACAAGCCTTTAACTAAGGTCTTGTATAATCAACTGTGTACCTCTAATAATAGCAATTAATCATCAGTTGATTCTTTCTCATAAGTTCACTACACAGCTAGTAGTGTATGATCAAGTATATTTTATATAGCATATGTCAACCAAGAACACACACAAAGGACAATCAAGAAGGACAATCAAGAAGGACAATACGAAAACATTCGCAGAAATCAAATAAGTTAAATCGAAAAAACAGAAGAAAATAATCACAGAACCTTTGATGATAACTGCGCCGTAATAAACAAAACAAATAACGCCACAGTGTATAAATATAAAGATGTATAAAACTGAATGACAGGAAAGATGAGACCTACAATTATACAAACAAATCAAAACAAAACCAAAGAACAGAAAAAATATTACAAAAACAATGATTAGTACAGTCTTCACAGCTAACAAAAAATAGCAACAGATGTTGCGTGCAAATTTTCAATTAAGAAAATTGCTCCCTACAGATAACTCGTTTTTCTGGCCACCACATAGATGAGTGTATATTTCTCACCGTTGATAAATGTCATTCTTTATGTATTAGTGATGGAATGAATGTTTGTATGTACTCGTCTGCTTGATGAGAGTAAGTGGTCAACTCAAACCTAGACACAGTGTAGGTTAACAGGTCGCCTTGTCCGGAACGTGTTGAGGCCCTGGCAAGGAATGTTGACGTTAAGTGAGTATGAATGTCAGTAACGCGAATGGAATGAATGATTCTGTGGAGTTGACAAGTTGGTAACAATGCACTCATACCCTCACGGCTGGAAGTCAATGATAGCTGGAACTACTGTAGACGTTTTAGACAGTTTAATGACACACACTCTGACAGCACGGTTGACAGTCATTGGAACAGGTTGACACAATAAATCATTGGATACTTGACCAAATGGGTGGTAACATCAATTTGGCAATCTCATAGCATGTAAATATAATTGAACGATAGTAGCACATATATAGTTCTGATTGTCTATCGTTTCATATCTCCACTGACTAATCGCATCAGTTTGAGTTAACAATAATAATGGTCATCACAATGCTCCTTTACAGACCCTCTGCTGACTACGTCTTTCAGGCTAAGTCTTTTAGGCTCTAACTTCAACAGGGTCTTTTTTTTAAGGTTGACAATCTCAAATAACAAAGAGTGGACTTCAATACAATGTAAGTCTTGGTATCGCCATCAGGTAATAAGATATATCTGTTCTCTGACTGACAATTCAAACAGACCAACAGTGGGGTTCAAAATGGCGCTGGTCCCAGTGAGCGGCGTTCATCCATAAAGATCTCCTCACTACAAATGAAAGCTCCGTTCATTTGCTCAACTAATATCTTGGGTTTTCCATACCCGTAAGCAATGTTACATATGTCCACTCATAGTGCTGCTAGTACAGGAATCGTCTACATACGATCCATCAAATATATAAAGATGATATAACATCTATAATGTCGTTAGGCCTAGGTAAAGTTTTAGAAAATGTTCCTTCTTTACCTTAAGTTCAGAAAATACTAGTAACTAGCACACGCCATTCCCTCGGCGTAAAGTATATATATATATTCTGGGAGAAGTATCGACCATCATGGTCTACTAAGAGAAACTCCTCTTTTCCCCAGAATCAATCACAATGACGAAAAACTTCGGACTCCCTTTTGTCCGACAGCCTTCAAGATTCGTCCATCATCACCGAAGAGCCAACGACGACTAATCGTCTCATTGGGCATGCGCTAATGTTAACCTTTCAACTATATTCAAGTGGGGCGACTACATATTTACTTTCACTCGAAGCAAAAAATGAGTATTCGCCCTTTGACTAGAGATCTAATCTTAGACCCAAAATATTATTACCAAATAAATATCTTCCTATATATATATATATATATTATATATATATATATATATATATATATATATATATATATATATATATATATCTATATTCATTGCCACCAGTAATCTGTTGGTAAAAGACTACCGCAACCCCCGGGAAAAATAAATGAAATTTTTTTTTCTCATGTGAGAGCAACATACAATAGGCTCACAACGCACGAATAATGCGCAGATGACTAATAAGAGCTATTTATAATGTCAAATTAAGGTAAAGTCGAAGCATAGATCGACTTGTGAGAATTGTCGTGAAACATTCTAAATCCACATATATAAATTAAAAGGTAAATGTAAAGCCTAACACATAAATTCAATAAAAGGAAAGAGAAATGGTAAAAGTACAGTGCTGTCACAATGGCGTACAAAAATCCCCCTTGTTTTCTACTTCGTCTGCAAATTGTAACGTTTCACGTTGATAGTAAAGCCTACTGCATCACTACACGCTTTCTACAATAAAACGTGTACTGCATTTCTAAGAAAACCTTGAGATATGCAAGCTGATTAATGACCTAAATTAATACTTCCATTAATTTCATTTTATACCCTACGTTAACATAAACGGAAGGACAGATGGAATTAGGATAGAGAGAGGGAGGGCTGAAAGCAGGAACGCATGCAACACTAACACGCGTCTCGCGATATACAATTAATGCCACCCTCCCTGCGCGAAAGGCCAGAAGCACTAACTTTTTTTCAAATAGACCGTGATAAAAAACACTACCCATACGAGAGTTAGGTTTAAAAACCTGAAAAACGCTTATTAGGAAACATGACATTATACTGTTTTATGTCTGAAATCCTGACAGAAGTCTAAAAGGCAGGACAGGTGGCGGTTCTAAACATAAAAAAAATAAAAAATACACGACTATCCTAGAAAATGCATATTTTGAACGCAGCCACTTAGCCCCATTAAACTTATATATATTTGGGTTCCTTAGGACTTGCTGACAAAGAATATGTTAAGTGTTACGCAAATAGTCTAGGAATTAACAAATTATAGCCAAAAGAAAATAGTGAGGGTGTCAGACAACACCAAATCATAATCGCACAGTGGCATGTTTTGAAACCACCATTTTACGGGAAATAGGCCAACAAGTTAAATCCTATTTGATTGGATAGAAGTAAATGTAAGGCGAAACACGATTAGTCGGACTACAAATACTAATTTTGTTGTTGTTAGGGAAACGTGAGTAGGAGTACTTTTTTTGAAAAGCTGTGTAAACATGGCCCGATTGGTTAGACCCGCCAATATAGTCAATTAGGAGCGTCAGTTCAGTGCCACATTTTAAAATAAACTTACTAAGAAACAGTGCGTTGAGATCCAGATCATATTTTTCTAAATAAAAGTCTGGGACAGAGGCAGATCGGAATTTGTGCCATTATTCATCGCCAGTCAACGTATCTGTGTATTATTTCCATGAATTGTGGTAAGCTTGATATATTCGATACCTTTTTAATGAAAATTGAATGTAAATTGATAATTTATGTCTGTATATGTGCGTGGTTCAGTAGCGAACATGAGGCAAGGCCTAGATAGTGCTCCAACCTGAACAGAACGTGTCGGAGAAAAGAAAACTGCATGGAATTGCCAAATAGTACACTGACACCTATCTTATTGACTAGAAGGAAATAATGCTGGAATTGCAGAGGCGTAGTAACCATTTGGGAGGAGTATACTGGTGTAAATTGTTTCAGATGAAGCTAGCAGTTGGCCTACCGCTCTGAACTCAGTGTTTGTTCTGTATTGTGTTTAGTGTGGAAATAGATTATAAATTAGATCTGAAGTAGGAGGTACAACCTTCTTGTTTCAAGGACTGTGGTCCTAGTTATTGAAGCAGCACCTGGTCTAAGTTTTGCTGAATCCAGAGGCTGACAGCATACTCCTGGGTCCAGATAGCGACCAGTGAGGTGTCTCCAGAACACAGTGAAGCAATCGAGCAGAGGAGTCTTTTCCTGCCGCCATCACGAAAGATAAGCTTCTGTAGCCAGAGTAGCTCAACATTATGTGCCCCTTCAAAAATTGACATTTTATTAAACACAGAGGGACAATTAATTGGTTCAAATGACAGGAACTGTGAACTTTCCCAATACTATTTCCCCGATAATCAAACACTTGAAGTCATGATGAAAAACAACAACCAAGCTTGAACAAAACCAGTATTACCTCATATTACTACTGCACAAATTACACACATAGAATAATAATAAGAAAATATGTCAATACAAAGTTCATATATATAAACTGTGTACATACTACTTGTAATTACATTTGATTGTGATTCCTGGTTCACTGTGTAGTTGAATCAGGATACCCATTATTGAAAGAATTAATACATATATTTTAAACTTAAACACTTGACTCATTTAAGATAGTCTTATAGAGTGTTATATGTGTGTGAGTGTCACAGTGTTGTAAAGTGTTGTGGAATAAATTAAATTGTTTATCTGTTTGTTGCTGTTGTGACTTACACTTCATCATTTTCATAACCCTAGACATTTAACGTAGTCATCACAATATTCCAGAATAATTCTGACTGAGGTATAAATGTGGTAGCAAGTAAGGTCATCTGTAATACACCACACTTATTAGATACAGATACCTTCACAGCTGATCTCAGTCAGTACACTAAGTCCCCTATAGATATTTATAACATCCCACTTTACCACAAGAATATATCTTAACTTCTCAGAGAAAGCATTTCTCTTAAGCATAAATATTTCCAGGGAGATGCCACCAACGTATACCACAATGCTGGCAATGACCCAAAGCATATAACAATTTCATATTTAAGCACTATAAGTACATGATTGACAAAGAAGAAAAATCATCAAAGAACAGCGGTGAATATATATCAATGAACGTAGTGATAGTAGTGATACAATCATTATATTACAAATTACAATGTGTATCTATCTTGATATAGAAAAAGAACTGTTGTAGAGTTAGATGTGTTAAGAAGTCCAAGACCCAACAGTTAGGTGGAATCATGTGGGCATCTAGACAAAATGTCTGCCATCACGTTATCTGATCCACGGATAGCTCGTACCGAGAAATGAAAAGGTTGAAGAGCAATTGCATATCGAGTAGACCTCGAGCTCTTCAAATTCTTACTCTGTATAGCCGTAAGAGCTTTCTGGTCGGTTTCTACTATGAAATGTGCGCCTAGAAGGAACCTTTGTAGTTTGAGAATTGACCAAACCATCGCCAATAGTTCACGGTCTAAAATCGAGTAATTCCTTTCTGCAGCATTAAGTTTTCTGGAGATATACATTACAGGATGCAGAGTTCCAGAGTACTCTTGCATTAGTGCCGCTCCAATCCCAGTGGATGAAGCGTCACTACGAAGAACAAATGTCTTATCTGTAGTAGGTAACACTAAAATAGGTGGTGTTGAAAACAAATTTTTAATCTTATCCAAAGAGGATTGGCATTCCTGTGACCAGTGGACCATATTAGGCGACCCTTTCTTTAATAGTGTAGAAAGAGGTGCCATGATAGAGGATAGATTCGGAATGAATCTTCCATAAAATTTAATAAGACCTAAGAGACTTCACACTTGCTTTTTAGTCTTAGGAATAGAGATGTTAAGTATCTTAGTGATATTATGGTCCTCTGTCTTTAGGAAACCATGACCAACTCGATGGCCTAGGAAAGAAATTTCGCTAAAACCAATGCAGGCTTTAGAGGGTTTCGCTGTCAGGTTATACTCGCGTAGAGTAGATAGTAATTCAACTAACCCCGAATAGTGATTTTCCCAAGTATCGCTGAAATGACAGAGGTCATCTAGGTACGCAATGACATCTGACCGATAAGATAGGATTCGACGCACCATGCGTACGAATGTAGCTGGTGCGTTCATAAGGCCGAAAGGCATGAAATTCCATTGAAAAAGGCCTCTAGGTGTAGAAAAAGTCGTAATTGGTTTGGCGCGTTCAGATAAAGGAACTTGCCAATATCCATTAGACAAATCAAGTTTAGTGAAAAAATGAGATTTAGAAAGCCTAGTAAGTAGCTCTTCTAGTAAAGGCATAGGTTCAGCATCAAACTTCGTAACTTGATTCAATTTGCGATAGTCAACGCAAAGAGGTATGTTATTGTCTTTTTTTCGAACAATAACCATCGGCGAAGAATATGAAGAAGTGGATGGTTCAATTATTTTTAAATCTATCATCTCATCCAACTCCTTCTCAACCTGTGCTTGAAAATGTATAGGGATAGGGTAAGGTCTAACCCTAATAAGATTATGGTCAGTTAGAATAATGTCATGTTCAATGACATGAGTTTGTCCAGGGATGTCAGTAAGGACATCCTGAAATGTTTGTAACATAGCCGAAACTTGTCGCTGTTCTCCTAGTGATAAATCCGGAGAGACAGTAACATTTTTCCATGATTCACTAGAATGAAGTGGAATCATCGGAAGCGGAAGATTAACATCCGAAAAACTTGTTTCCTCATCCTGTATCACGGACAGTGATGAGTAATGACCATGTTGGACTGGTGAATCGTCCGTTGCCTGGAAAATAGGCTGTAAATAATCCGGACGCTCATGGAATTCCGTAAGCATATTGATGTGGAAGGTTTTATGCTTTCCATCAATATCGACAATGTAGTCAACATCGGAAATTTTCGAGACTATATCGTACGGACCTTTCCAAGAAATAAGAAGTCTGTTTTCCCTACAAGGTAGCAAAACAAATGCTTTGTCACCAGGACAAAGTTGTCGTAAGGTTCTTTTCTTATTGGCAAATTGTCTTGCCTTCTGTTTAGCAAATTCAGAAGAAGAAGTTGCCAATTTGCATGCTTCGATAATCTTTTGTCTCAGCGCGATGACATATTCGTAAGAAGATTTTGTGTCATCGGTAATATTATCAGCGGTTATGAGATCATGAAGCAAAGACATAGGGCCGCGCGGTCGCGCGCCAAAGACAAGTTCAAAGGGAGAAAATCCTGTATGTTCATTGGGGACCTCTCTGTAAGCGAAGAGGGCCGCGGGTAAAACCCTGTCCCAATCTTGAGGATGATCCTCAGTTATCTTCCCTAGTAAGTTTTTGAGTGTTCTATTTAGCCGTTCGACCATCCCATTGGACATAGGATGATAGATACTACTCAAAGATCTCTCTATCTGCAGAGTAGACATTACTTGAGACATGGTATCCGATATTAGTTGGGTGCCATGGTCTGATAATATCTCTCCGGGGAATCCCAGACGAGAAAATATAAGCCAAAGAGCATCTGCAATGTCAGCAGTAGTAATGCTCTTCAGAGGAATAGCCTCTGGCCAACGTGTGCACATATCAACACACGTCAAGATAAACTGATGTCCTCTAGCAGATTTGATCTTAAATGGACCAATGATGTCTATCGCCATTTTCTGAAATGGTCGAATAGGGATGTCTGCAGCCTGAATAGGTGCAGCATGGCGTGGACCTTTGGATTTGACCTCTTGACATACTTTACAAGATCGACAATAAATCCGTATGTCCTTGTTCACAAAAGGCCAAAAGAAAGCCGCAAGAACTCTTGACTTAGTACGGGAAAAACCCATATGTCCAGCACACTGAGAGTCGTGAGCGTGCTGTAAAATTTTAACTCTCAAATTCTTGGGCACAAGAATCTGAGAATGACTTGACTTAGTGGAGTCTTGCACCATACGTACAAGTACGCCATTCTTCATTGTAATCCAAGATTTACGCTTTGTATCTTTATTCGGATCACCTTTTGTTGCAAGAGTGAAGAATTTCTTTAGAGTCGGATCATCTTCTTGCTGTTTTATAAACGAGTCACGAGAAATTACCAAGGGATCATCTTGGTTATGCACTTCATTATCTTCAATAGATGACGTTTGAGGCCTATTAAGAGCTTGAGCTCTAGTGACTACAGCATTAGCAGTTTGCATATTTTGTTTTCCCAAATGGAAATTTGTTGTGGAGTGCATTCTTTGACTCCGTGAATACGACCGATGATAAGATCAGCGATCGGATTCGGCAGAAGACATGCGTGTACATCTCCTGTAAAGAAAGGAGTAGCAATCTTAATGATAGCAGTAGAGTATTTCTCTAAGGTGCCGCCAAATGTTACACATTTGACTACTTTTCCTGTGACACGAGAAGGATCTACAAGTGACTGCCTAACACCAATTGTGGTGCATCCAGAATCAAAAAGAACTGAGACTGGATTGTCGTTTACTAAACCTTTATGTAAGACAAGAGAACCTCTTCCATCATGCGCGACTGACGCAGGAAGAGCGGGAAGAGGATGGCCACAAATTAAAGTGGACACCATAGTTCGTTCAAATAATGTTTTGCATTGGGGGCACTGAGATGCTCTCCCAAAATCAAAAGCGGAACATGCCATATTATTAGCATCATTCTTATCTTTAGTCTGCTTATAGGCTTCATGGGACTCTTGCTGTGCAGAGTTTGCCTGATAATGTGATTTATGTTTTTTGTATTGTTATCTACCTCGATTATTATTGCCTCTGTAATCATTATTATTTCCTCTATTGTAACCCCTATTTGGGTTTGAGTCATAGTTCTCATGGTTACCATTATCATATTCATTATAATGAGTATCTCTATAACTATGATCTTGTTGTCTCCATGATGGATGACTTGGATAGTTCCTATAATGACTTCCTCTGCGGAAATTCCTATAATTGTGACTACCCCTGAATCGAGGGCTGTCGCCTCGTCTCCAGGACTTCGCAGAAGAACCCTGAAATGATTGGTTACCTTGGTTTTGATAACTATTATGGTTACCCTTTTTAACATACCTGTTTTGTGGTCCCTGAAATTTGTGTGAATAATTAGGGTTGTATGGTGTTGCTGAAGCAACTGGCATACTCTCCTTAATCTTAATGTTGCCAAAAGTCACGTCAGGATGTGCAGTGACGTATCGGGAACAATATTCTTCCATTTGTTTTAGTGTATTGGGCTTACGCTCATGTATAAGGAATGGTTTATTTACACATGACATAATCTTATCTCTGAGCAACAAATCCATAAGTGCTTCATGTGTTTTTTCTGTTTTGGATAGCTCAATCCATCGTGTAAATGTAAGACGTGCCTTTGCAATGAATTCTGAGAACTCTACTCCTGCCTCTGGCACCATAGTCTTAAACAAAATACGACAACCTTCTTCTGTCAACTGATATTTTTTTTATCAAGGCTGCTCTAATAACATCATAATTATCCTTATCAGCCTCTTCTACCAAGCTTAAACTTGTAAGAGAATCACCTTTCAAATTTTCTGACAACTGATTAGCATACTGTGATTTATCCACATTATGAGTTCGACAGGAACGTTCAAAACGAGCCAGCCAGAATGTAATATCGTCACTGGAAGGATTGAACGGTGGTACCTTGACCTTATAAGTAGAAGGTTTACCATTATTACCAGTTGACTGATTAACATTAGCCATGTTTGTCAACTTCAATTTTTCTAACTCAAATGCTAACAGTTTCTCCTGATGTTCCCTTTTTGCTTTTCTCTCCTCGGCTTCAGCTTCTCTTTGTAATCTTTTTTCTTCTTTTTCCATTTCCATCTGGATTCTCTTTTCCCCCACCTGCATCTGCAATTTCTTTTGTTCAGCTTCCAATTCCATTTTTTTCTCCTCAGCTTTTAGTTTTCTCTCTTCAGCCTCAGCTTTTTGTTTTTTCTCTTCATCCTTCTGTGCTTTGGCATAATGAGAAAGCGCAAACTCTTTTAACTCCTCAGGAGTCATCCCAAGGGCTCTCCCTTGCTCAATGAAGTAGTCTAAAGTTGCCATAATATTCAATAATATGTGGCTATTATCACTGAAATAAATTAATTCAACCAAACAGGAGCAAGTTTTTAACAAAAACTTGTATAATCAGCTCCCTATATTCTAATCTCTGTGGGAAACAAGCCTTTAACTAAGGTCTTGTATAATCAACTGTGTACCTCTAATAATAGCAATTAATCATCAGTTGATTCTTTCTCATAAGTTCACTACACAGCTAGTAGTGTATGATCAAGTATATTTTATATAGCATATGTCAACCAAGAACACACACAAAGGACAATCAAGAAGGACAATCAAGAAGGACAATACGAAAACATTCGCAGAAATCAAATAAGTTAAATCGAAAAAACAGAAGAAAATAATCACAGAACCTTTGATGATAACTGCGCCGTAATAAACAAAACAAATAACGCCACAGTGTATAAATATAAAGATGTATAAAACTGAATGACAGGAAAGATGAGACCTACAATTATACAAACAAATCAAAACAAAACCAAAACAAAAGAAAAAAAAAATATTACAAAAACAATGATTAGTACAGTCTTCACAGCTAACAAAAAATAGCAACAGATGTTGCGTGCAAATTTTCAATTAAGAAAATTGCTCCCTACAGATAACTCGTTTTTCTGGCCATCACATAGATGAGTGTATATTTCTCACCGTTGATAAATGTCATTCTTTATGTATTAGTGATGGAATGAATGTTTGTATGTACTCGTCTGCTTGATGAGAGTAAGTGGTCAACTCAAACCTAGACACAGTGTAGGTTAACAGGTCGCCTTGTCCGGAACGTGTTGAGGCCCTGGCAAGGAATGTTGACGTTAAGTGTGAGTATGAATGTCAGTAACGCGAATGGAATGAATGATTCTGTGGAGTTGACAAGTTGGTAACAATGCACTCATACCCTCACGGCTGGAAGTCAATGATAGCTGGAACTACTGTAGACGTTTTAGACAGTTTAATGACACACACTCTGACAGCACGGTTGACAGTCATTGGAACAGGTTGACACAATAAATCATTGGATACTTGACCAAATGGGTGGTAACATCAATTTGGCAATCTCATAGCATGTAAATATAATTGAACGATAGTAGCACATATATAGTTCTGATTGTCTATCGTTTCATATCTCCACTGACTAATCGCATCAGTTTGAGTTAACAATAATAATGGTCATCACAATGCTCCTTTACAGACCCTCTGCTGACTACGTCTTTCAGGCTAAGTCTTTTAGGCTCTAACTTCAACAGGGTCTTTTTTTTAAGGTTGACAATCTCAAATAACAAAGAGTGGACTTCAATACAATGTAAGTCTTGGTATCGCCATCAGGTAATAAGATATATCTGTTCTCTGACTGACAATTCAAACAGACCAACAGTGGGGTTCAAAATGGCGCTGGTCCCAGTGAGCGGCGTTCATCCATAAAGATCTCCTCACTACAAATGAAAGCTCCGTTCATTTGCTCAACTAATATCTTGGGTTTTCCATACCCGTAAGCAATGTTACATATGTCCACTCATAGTGCTGCTAGTACAGGAATCGTCTACATACGATCCATCAAATATATAAAGATGATATAACATCTATAATGTCGTTAGGCCTAGGTAAAGTTTTAGAAAATGTTCCTTCTTTACCTTAAGTTCAGAAAATACTAGTAACTAGCACACGCCATTCCCTCGGCAAAAAGTATATACAGTTTAGACCTGATAAGGAGAACTCACCAGGGACCCAAGAAATAGTTCTTCTTATCAGAAATTCCTCTTATCAGATAAGAGTTCAAGCATATGGTAATGCATTTGCAACGTACAATGCAATAATGAATTAGCGTTGAATACGACAGATGTATGACACAGAAAATATGTAAATCACCAAAAGTGTTAATGTACAACGTTGGCACAGATATCTAGATAATAACAGCACTTTTTACACTTTGAAAAGAAAAAGCTGCAATTTTCCTCTGTATCTTAGTACCCGTACTTGAATGAATAAAAATGTCTTTCCATGACATCCTTAAATTCAAAGAAATTATAAATTAAATCATCTTGGCATCCAGCCTGCATTATATACATGTTAGTTTTATCCATGCAATTTGAAACTTCCAACTGTGAAATAGTTTGTACCGTTAACCCACAGTCATCATTATCTCTAGAATTTGTAAACTCTTAAATGATAAAGCACTCTTAAATGAAAAAGTCTGTAATTTTCCTCTGTGCCTTGGTACCTGAGTTAATAAAATGTCTTTCCATGGCCTCTTTAAATCCAAAGAAATGAGAAATTAAATCATCTTGGCATCCAGCCTGCATTATATGCATGTTAATTTTATCCATGCAATTTGAAACTTCCATTTGTGAAACAGTTTGCACTGGCAACCCACAGTCATCATCATCATCTCCATCTAGGTCAGGACTGGAAAGGACAGAAGATGAAACTGTTGGCATACACATCCCTAGAATATCAGCACTGGCAAGGCTAGCACTACATGTAGTAACAATATCATTGTCAATGTTGACAAAATCTTCTGCTGAAATGTTCAGTTCCTGATATAGTCGATGAAGCAAAGGTTCCACAGAAGTTTCAATTATAATACTGCCATTACAAGTATTTGATACAACCGTGTTTTCATCATCTGTATCATCTCCAACTTTAAAGCCTGCTTTTCGAAAACAGTTTGCAATAGTCACAGGCAACACTTTACCCCATGCAGATTTCAACATAACAATAGCGTCCAGAAGGGTTATCTTGAAGTCTTCAGCAACCAAGTCTGCATCAATGTGACCTACAAGTTTGGACAACATTGCTGACCTATAATGAACCTTCAGATTTTGAATAATACCTTGGTCACAAGGCTGAAGTTTGGATGTCGCATTTGGTGGTAAAAATAAAAGTTCTGTTGCTTTTAGATTTTGAACATTTAGGTGGGCTGAACAGTTGTCAAGCACCAAAAGAACTTTGCGATGTTGACGTTCCATAGAATGATCAAATGCATGTAGCCACTTGGTGAAAATGTCTGATGTCATCCAGGCTTTTGAATTAGCTGCATAATCAACACACAATTTTTTTCAAACCTTTAAAACAGCGTGGATTTTTGAATTTACCGATTACAAGTAGGCTAATGGCAATTTTTCTGAACCATCCATATTTGTACACACAACAGCTGTGATTCTTTCTTTCGATTTTTTCCCCCCATGACACTTTTCATTTCTGAAGGAAAAAGTCTTGTCAGGCAGCAATCTCCAAAACAATCCAGTTTCATCAGCATTAAACACATCAGCGGAATTATACCTACTCATGGCTGGTTTTAGCACCTCCTCCGTCCATGACTCGGTAGTCGTTTCATTAACAGAATGCCTTTCCCCACACAAAGCTCTGTAAGTAATGTTGTGCCGTTTTTTAAAACGACCCAACCAGCCAGGACTACATTTCCAGCCAGTCCGACCTTCCAGAAGTGCTAACTCTTCTGCCTTTGCAGTTAATATAGGTCCATTTACAGGAACATTTGCTGATCTCGCCATGGTGAACCATTTTAGGAGTGCCGTGTCAACAACATCACACGCCGCTTTTCGGTTCTTCATTCTGTGACAATGAACTTGTCCACCATAAAACATTTTTCTGTACCGATCCTTATTTTTTATGATTCCTGAAAGCGTTGATTTTGGAATGTCGAATTCTTTTGCTATTTCCATTTTCTTTTTGCCACTATTTTCCACTTCTTGTAATAGCTCAATCTTTCTTTTCAAAGATATGGATTTTAACTTTCCAGCCATTTTTAGAGGGGAAATAACTCAAATTCTAACATCGACGAAGCGCGCAATTTCCGAAAATAGCCGAAAAGTTGTACAAAGGTCCAGGTACTGTATTTGAAAAAAGTTCGTCTTAAGCAGATCAAATTATATAGTCGGGACACGTTTAATCGTTCGGCATATCCGAAAATTCGTGATAAACGGATTCCGCTTAACCGGACATTTTTTACAAAGACAAAGAAGAAAAATTGCCGGGGATAAACAAATTGTTCTTCACAACAGAAATTCGCCACATCCGAGATCGCCTTAAGCGGTCTGCACTGTATATATATTCTGGGAGAAGTATCGACCATCATGGTCTACTAAGAGAAACTCCTCTTTTCCCCAGAATCAATCACAATGACGAAAAACTTCGGACTCCCTTTTGTCCGACAGCCTTCAAGATTCGTCCATCATCACGGAAGAGCCAACGACGACTAATCGTCTCATTGGGCATGCGCTAATGTTAACCTTTCAACTATATTCAAGTGGGGCGACTACATATTTACTTTCACTCGAAGCAAAAAATGAGTATTCGCCCTTTGACTAGAGATCTAATCTTAGACCCAAAATATTATTACCAAATATAACAAGTATACAAACAAATAAATATCTTCCTATATATATATATCTATATTCATTGCCACCAGTAATCTGTTGGTAACAGTCACCCTCTTTGAAAAATAATGTAATAAGCGGCTTGTCGCAAAATTGGTTTCAATACATTGCAAACGTGGTCGAGGAGTTTACAGTTAAAGCCACCGATCAATTGTCAACAAAGCGACCGCTGTCAAAATGGCGGCGTATCAGCGAAATGTGTATCAGACAGAGGAAATCGCCAAGGATAAATAAAAGCAGAAGGGAATCATTATGAAAAGGATTTCACATTTTAGTCCAGTGAAGGATTGTGTATAACTGCATATAAGAAGAAACGGTAGGTGTTGCCAGGTGGTTTGCTCTGAACAATGTTCCATGTAATATGAATAAAACAATTATAAATTTCTGGCCATTGTTTTTTCTCTGATATGTTAGTTTTTTTATTCAGTGATAGTGCATCGTGCCTTCGATGGAAGATTAAGCGAATGCGGGGGTGGAAGATTCCGAACAATACTTGAACCTTGGAATACGATTGATTTGATAAGTCATTTCATTGAGTCCATACATTTAATTCACAGTTGTACACACAGGATGATCCTTTCAATTAGGAGTAGAACATAAGTCCATATAAGTCATGCATAAATTAATCAATAACGTAGACTGCTGGTTTACGTGTCAATGTCCGTTTAAGGATACAATGCAGTATTGTCGTCAGAACATCACAGCTATATGCACGCGCAGCTAGACATGGCTACCTGCCGACAGTGAGACTGCGAGTCTGAATATATTCATACGAATTTGACGATTATTCTTCTCCTTCTGAGAATTCTAGTTAAATACTAACCTCCATAAATTTCCCTCTCATATAGAGTTCTAGGACTGACCCTGGTCCATCAAAAAATGCATATATAAATGGCTATATCATGCCATTGAATTGGAAGGTTAGAAAAACGCAGCTATTCAGCTTGGCGGTCAAGTAACAAAGGGTAGCGTTTCTTAGTTACCGACTGTGACCCAAACAACGCTATACACGTCATAATCGATCGTGTATGGAGCGTTCAATAATTGAAACATCTATCGCAATATATTAAATGCCTTAACCTTTACAATTGCACGTCTGATAACCTTTAGCAGACGGCGTTAATATCATATACCGTAACAGTAGGAAGTTATCCTTTACGGAGATATATACGTATTTCGGCTGCCCACAGTTACGCTGAGAGCCTGTAAACCCACTTCTGTACTAAATACTAAAATCAACAAATAACAGTTTGGGAAATTACATGGATAGGAAGGTAGAGATTTATCAACTGTATTAAAACAAGATAAGATGGAACAGTATGGATAATATATAAGCCGAGGATGAGAAAGGAGAAGTTCAGGCAACGCACAGATCGAGTGAAATCGCTGCTTCGAAAAGAGATTTTCCGCACAGGCCTAAGCTGTGACGTCACTGCTCTCCGATACGGCCGCGTGATGCGTATAAATAAGCGTATCGGTAAACGGAGACACACACATCGAAAAAGGTTTGAGACAGACTGACGAAGATAACGCCACTACGCAAAATCCATTTGAAGTGTGAGCGGATCGCCAAAAGTTTCAGTCGATGTCTGGAGTCTGAGGGTAAGCGAAATTAGGATAATTACCGTGTATAATATTTTTCTTTATTTCAGGTTCATATAGAATTCACAAAATATGCCTGTATAATATTCATTGATATAACGTATTGTTATTTTAATATGATTTAAACATGTGCTTTGTGGAAGATGGTTGCTTGTACAAAAACGTATCAAATCTAGCCCCACAGCCAAATAAAGAAAATATTTATTATATTAAATGCTGGATCTCGTCGAAGATAAAGGTAGTCCCATGACCAGAGATTGTCATAGGGAAATGAATTGTTAGAAGCTTCAGCAGGGAAGATACCGCTTTTACGAGGTTAGGTGACTAGTCCCCTTCCTCGCTGCCTTTTCCTTCCCTAGTTCGAGCGCACAACTTTGTACCCATTTACAGCTGGTAAACTGGAGTGTTCTACAGCCAGTTTCAGTAGCAAGCAACCTGATCACGTGGTCACTCACTTTATTTATTTATGTATTAATTTTGTGTAGATGCTAAGAATAGCATCAGTATTTGAATTTGTACTTGATATGGTTTGGAAGGATCAAGTTATAGATCAGAAAAGGATGTATAGGAGCAGAATAAACCAGATGATGTTTATTACTGATAATTTAATATTAATCCTGTATCATTAAAATGATGTTACTTGCTATGACTGTATAACTTTGACATCTGATGACTGACTAGTCTGACTTATGTACTCGTCAGTTACAATTAACTGAAATGTTAATACTTCTATATCACTGAAATGATGTCCTTACTTACTATGATTGTATAACGGTGACATCTGATGACTGACTGGTCTGACATCTGTGCTAGTCAGTTATAAGTCTAGCCAGATACTAGCCAAGGCTGATATGATGTTTCAGGTTCCATGAAATAACTCAAACCGGACTGTCAAGTATCAGAAGCCTGTGTTGTTCATCAGAGGCAATCCCACAAAAGTGCAGGACCCCAAAGAGTGAACTTCAATTGGTCATTGGCATCTGTGGTGAAGTGGGATGTTATAAATATTTATAGGGGACTTAGTGTACTGACTGAGATCAGCTGTGAAGGTATCTATATCTATTAAGAGTAGTGTATTATAGATAACCTTACTTGCTACCACATATCTATATATCTCAGTCAGAATTATTCTGGAATAGTGTGATGACTACGTTATGTGTCTAGGGTATGTGTATGATGAAGTGTAAGTCAAAACAACAGACAGATAAACAATTTAATTTAATCCACTACTCTTGACAACACTGTGACACTCACATACATATAACACTCTATAAGGATATCTTAAAAGAGTCACTGATAACTTTTCAAATAACAATATGTATTCATTACTGGCATGAATGAATATGTGTCCTGATTCAACTACAAAGGGAACCAGGAATCACAATCAATTTTAATTACAAGTATATGTACAGAATTTATCAATATGAATATTGTAGTGACATATATTATTAAAAATATCCTATGTGTGTCAGTTGTGTAGTGGTAATATGAGGTAATACTGGTTTTGTTTTGTTCAAGCTCTGTTGGTATTTGTCATCATGACTTCAATAGTTTGTCTTTAGGGACTAGTATTGGAGATGTTCTCAGTTCCTGATATTAAGACAATTAAATTCCCCTCTGAATGTTATTTTTACAAAGTCATTTCAAGATGAGGGGACATAATGTTGAGCTCAGCTGGCCAAATCAGCTTATCTTGCGTGATGGCGGCAGGAAAGGACTCCTCTGCTCGAATTCTCCTCTGGGCTCAGGAGACACCTCACTGATAGCTAAAAGGACCAAGGAGTATGCTGTCCGACTCTGGATTCAGCAAAGCTCTGACCAGGTGCTGCTCAATACCATCAAGACCACGGTCCCTGAAATCAAGAAGGATGTACCTTCTACTTCATAACTAACTTATACTCTCTTTTTACACTGATCACAATACAACACAAACATTGAGTTCAGAGCGTTAGGCCAACTGTCAGCTTCATCTGAAATACTTTATACCAGTATTAACCTCCTTAATGGTTACCACGCCTCTGCACTTCCAGCATTATTTCTTTCTAGTCAATCATCCAGGTGTCAGTGTACTATTTGGCCATTCCATGCCGTTTTACTTTCCTCCGACACCCTCTGTTCAGGCTGGAGCATTATAGGCTTTACCTCACGTTTGCCACTGAACTACACATATATATACAGGCATAAATTAACAATTCACATTCAATTTTCATTAAAAGATACTGAATGGTTCAAGCTTACCACAATTTCATGGAAATAAACACAGATACGTTGATTAGCAATGAATTCTGGCACATTTACTGGCACAAATTCCCATCTGCTTATGTTCCAGGCTTTTATTTTAGCAAAAATATGAGCTGGCTTCAACGCACTGTGCTTTATCAAGCTTATTTAACAAGTGGTTTCGAACTAACGCTCCTAAGTGATTATATCAGCGAGTCTAGCCAATGAGGCCCCGTTTCGACAAGTGTTTGAAAAAATGTTACCTTTCCCCGTCTCCCCTAACAACGAAAGATAGTATTTATAGCCCGACCAATCGTGGTTAGTCTTTCATTTGTTGCGCTCCAATCAATTTGGAGTTTACATGGTAGGCTATTTCTGTAACGCAAGGTTTTTCAAACACGTTATAAAAAAATTTTATGAGCAGAAATGATTTCATGCTGTCAGGCATCCCCAATATTTTATTTTGGGTATAATTTATTAATTCCTGGACTATTTGCGTAACGTTTTACATATTCTTTGTCAGCAAGCCCTAAGGAACCCAAATATCCAAATTTAAAAGAGCTACGTGGCTGCGTTCAAAATATGCAATTTCTAGGATAGTCGTGTAGTTGTTTATTTTATCACTGTCGATTGAAATAAAGTTAGTGCATGTAGTCTTACACGCGTGATGGCAGCATTTGTGTATCGCGCGACGCGTGTTGCATGCGTTCCTGATTTTCAGCCCTCCCTCTCTCTTTATCCTTTTGTCCATCTGTTCGTTCGTTTTGGTAACATAGTGTAGAAAAAGACATGAATGGAATTTAAAATTTAGGTCAACTTGCATATTTCAAGGTTTTTCTTAGAAAGGCAGCACATTTTATCGTGTGTTTGGGAAACGCGTGTATGTTGCAGAAGGCCTTTAATATCAACGTGAAAGCGTTACAATTTGCCGACGAAGCAGAAAACAAGGGGGATTTCGAGTACAGTCATTGTGACAGCACTGTTATTTACCATTGCTCTTTTCTTTATTAATTTTATTTGTTAGGCTTCATATTTACCTAATAATTTATATATGTGGATTAGAATATTCCACGACACCTCCCCTCTTAAAACAGACATTATATGTCAGTCCTTTATTCTATATACACATAGAGAAATTTATTATTATTTCTGGGGTTTACGGTGATTCTCATCACACGGATGGCGGCTTAAAAAATCCGCTCCCAAATTGGTTTTTCCAGATATATACTCAATGCTAAAATTATATGGAGCCAGAAGTAAAGACCATCGGAGTAACCTAGAGTTCTCATGCTTAGCCTGTGCTAGAAACGATAAAGGTTTGTGGTCTGTTTGCAACTTAAATGCCTTCCCATACAGATAAATATTGAATTTCTTTATTGCCCATATTACTGCAAGACATTCTTTTTCGCTAGTTGAGTAGTTGATTTCAGCTTTATTCAACTTTCTGCTAGCATATGCCACTGGGCTTAATTCCCCATCCAATGCATCTGATTTCTGTAGTAGAGTTGCACCTAACCCAATATTACTTGCATCCGTCCTTACTATGAATTCTTGACTTAAGTCAGGTAATTTCAAAATGGGTTTACTTGTGAGCTTTTCCTTCAATTCTTGGTAAGTCATTTCACATTGTGGTGTCCATGTAATGCGATCTGGATGTCCTTTACGTGTCAATTCAGTTAACGGTGCACATATGGAATTAAAGTTTTTGATATACTTCTGGTAGAAACCACATAATGAGACAAAGGATCTCACGTCCTTCTTGGTTTGTGGTCTCGGGGCTTTCTGTAGTTTCTCTAAATTCTTTGGGTCAGGGGTCATGTTTCCCTGATAAACTGTGTGTCCCAAAAATTCCAATTCTTTACATCCAACGCAACATTTGGTTGGTCGGGCTGTTAAATTTGCCTCCCTAAGTCGATCAAACAGCATGTTCAGAGAGTCAATGTGTTCCTCAAATGTTTCTGTTGCTATAAGGATATCATCCATAAAATTTGTTATACAGGGATTATTCAGAGGATCCAATAATTTTCTCATCATTCTAGAGAAGACACTAGGCGCATTCTTCAATCCAAATGGCAATCTATTAAACTCATAGTGTCCTTCTGAGGTACTAAAAGCTAGGTATGGTCTAACCTCAGGCTTTACTGGAATCTGATAGTATCCTTTACTCAGATCCACTTTTGAGAAATATTTAGCTTTATTTAGTCTGGCAAACAGCTGATTTGTATCCGGCAATGGATCCACCTGTCCTTCTGTAATAGCATTCAGTCTCCTGTAATCTATACAGAGTCTATGTTCTCCAGAGGGCTTCCTTAAGAGTACAACACCGGAACTATACGAAGACTCACTGTGCGAAATAATTCCTTCCTTCAACAGATAGTCTATCTCTTCCTTCAAAGCTTTCTCCTTAGCAAACGGAATCGAATATGGTTTCATACAGACAGGTGTGGAGTCTATTAGTTTCATATCATATTCCAATAGGTTTGTATGCCCTGGTCGGTCTGTTAACACCTCTGCATGATTATTTAGAACCTGTTGCACTCTCTCTTTCTGAGTTTTCGTTAAATGTGTACTGATTTTCACCTGTGCTGCTGTCTCACAGGGGTGTAATGGATATTCAAATGATGAAAGTGGTTCCTTTTTCATCTCCATGGCGATGGACAAGGTCAACAAGTGTGTCTCTTCCTGATGTTCTCTTTCCAAATATTTCTTCAGGAGATTCACATGATAGATTTTTTCTTTCCCCTTCTTATCTATCTTATAATTTGTTCTAGACACCTTCTCTAGAACTGTATATGGACCCTGCCATCCAATTTGTAACTTATTCTGACTCCCGGGCAAAAGAAGCAGTACTTTCTCTCCCACAGCCAAATTTCTGTCTTTCGCCTTCCTGTTATAATAGGCAGCATGTTTCTTCCTGGCTTGTTTCAAATTTTCATTGGCAAGTTTCCAGCCAGTTTTTAAACGAGTGGTCAGCTCATTCACATATTGGTATGAAGATGTAATGTTTTCCTCTGCCTTTTCATCAGTCCACGTTCTTAACAAAGCTACATATGGACCTTTAATTGTGTGGACCTATTTGTCCATGCACCGGTATGGTCTCTTCCACTCGAAGCTTTATAGTGATGATTTTTCCTCCCAGAATTATCATTCACAAAACGACCGCTACCAATTTTTCTTTTGGGGCTTTCTCCCCACTTAAAATTCTTGATGAGAGATTTCCTCTCTACATCCTCTTCCTCCAGTTTGTTTAAGTCCGATTGAGGGATTTTCGGCTTATCCTGGGGTAAGACATCTTTTTGCTCTCTCCGCATAGTGGCCATTGTAAAACAGTTAAGTGAAGCTTGTCCGTGAAAAGGGGCTTCCCATTCCATTTGGTCCACTTTATCAAATTTATATTTCTTTTTATTATCAGGCCTAATTTTGCCCCGTGGCGTGTCCAGGTCCTGATCCATGTTCCCACTTGTGGGTGTTCCCTCATGTGCTATGCTACACCTTTCTACAAAATTCTCAATGTCCCATCTTGCTTTGGGCCAATAATAATTGTGAGCCACCTTTTGAATGATGGTACCTATTTTCTCATGGTCCCCATCTGGTTTCACATGTAGGCTCCTTATTAATTCTGTCCTATATCTTTTAGGAAGAACCAGCTGTCCGTGACCATTGGATCTAGCTCCAGTCTTCCTATACATCAACTTGTTTTTCATGTAAAAATCTCCCTTGCCTGGAGTTGTATGACAAGTTGACAATTTTCTGAAACAAGGCTTGAGTGTTTTATCCCCAGCCTGTGCCTTCCTCATCTCTTCTGGAGTGGTATCTAACATAATATCCTCCTCCTGTCTTGAGGTCGACCTGACCTGAAGGGTTGCCATATACACAGGTTTCCTTCTGCAACGGTCAGTGTCATGATTGTCCATCTGACAATTTTTACCCCACCTTTTTCCTTGGTTGAAAGATTTTCTTTCATCATATTTCCTTTCATCGAATTGTGGGAATTTATTTTTATTTTCATACCGTGGCCTATCAAATTGGTGCTTACCTTTATTTTGATCCCTAGGATCAAATTTATTAAAGTTCTGTGGTGCCCTAAAGTTATCCACTTGTTTCTTTTTATTACCTGTTACCTCTGCTTGAGCTGCTTGATACCTTTCAGCAACATTTAGCAACTCACCCAGCCTCTCTGCACCTTGTTCCATGAGAAACTTTCTCAGGTCTGGAGCCATGGACTCTCTTAATTGCTCTATAAGGACCATTTCCTTAAGATCTTGGGTTTTCCCCAGAGAAGTCCATTTCTCCAAGTATGTCTCTATTCGTGCAGAGAACTGGTGATAGGTTTCACCTGACAGTAGTTTAGCATTCCTAAATTTTTTCCTATAAAATTCTGCATTCTTTTCATACCTTAACAAAAGAGCCTGCTTTAGCATGTCATAATTTTCCTGATCACCTCTGCTCATTTTTGCAAAAACTTCATAAGCTGCCCCACGAAGTCCCTGAGATAACTTTAAGCTCCACCTTTCTCTCTCTAACCCATACGTGGTAGCTAATAGTTCATACCTATTTAGGTAGCTCTCTATATCATCGTCTTTCTCAACAAAATGATCTAAATGAAAATTCATAGCTGAGGTTGAGGCTCCTTGAATAACCGTAGCATCAGAGGCAAAGGGACTGGCACCATTTTCAGGAGCATGGCCTTGAAACTCAAACTCCCTTAGTCGTAACTCATGTTCCCTTTGTAATCTCTTCTCCTCCTTTTCTGCTTCCCTCTCTGCAGCTAATCTCTTCTCTTCTCTTTCTGCAGCTAATTTCTTCTCTTCTCTTTCTGCAGCCTGTCTTCTTTCCTCGGCTTCCCTTTCTGCAGCTAATCTTTTGTCTTCTCTTTCTGCTTCCAATTTCTTAGCCTCTTTGTCAGCCTCAATCTGCAACCTCTTAGTCTCAGCCTCAGCTTGTAACCTTCTTTCGGCTTCAAACCTTCTTTCTTCGCGTTCAATAAATTTGTCACATTCCGTAGTAACATAGGCAACCATAACTTGCCCATCTAATCCTAACTCTTTTGCAGTCTGAACAGCAGCAGATCGAAACTTGGCCAGGTCCGCCATTGTCTATCAGGTAAATTTCTACAATGTCTAACCAACAATTTAATCTCTAAATATATCTAATGGACAACACAGGCACCGTGAGCTCAACCTTATTTAATTCCACCCAAGGATACCTTTTAATTCTTATATTCCCTGAAGTGAATTACCCCCAATATTTTTAATAGGGAAAGATTCAAAATCCCAAGAGCGAGACCCCAATATATGTGGTGAAGTGGGATGTTATAAATATTTATAGGGGACTTAGTGTACTGACTGAGATCAGCTGTGAAGGTATCTATATCTAATAAGAGTAGTGTATTATAGATAACCTTACTTGCTACCACATATCTATATATCTCAGTCAGAATTATTCTGGAATAGTGTGATGACTACGTTATGTGTCTAGGGTATGTGTATGATGAAGTGTAAGTCAAAACAACAACAGACAGATAAACAATTAAATTTAATCCACTACTCTTGACAACACTGTGACACTCACATACATATAACACTCTATAAGGATATCTTAAAGAGTCACTGATAACTTTTCAAATAACAATATGTATTCATTACTGGCATGAATGAATATGTGTCCTGATTCAACTACAAAGGGAACCAGGAATCACAAGCAATTTAAATTACAAGTATATGTACAGAATTTATCAATATGAATATTGTAGTGACATATATTATTAAAAATATCCTATGTGTGTCAGTTGTGTAGTGGTAATATGAGGTAATACTGGTTTTGTTTTGTTCAAGCTCTGTTGGTATTTGTCATCATGACTTCAATAGTTTGTCTTTAGGGACTAGTATTGGAGATGTTCTCAGTTCCTGATATTAAGACAATTAAATTCCCCTCTGAATGTTATTTTTATAAAGTCATTTCAAGATGAGGGGACATAATGTTGAGCTCAGCTGGCCAAATCAGCTTATCTTGCGTGATGGCGGCAGGAAAGGACTCCTCTGCTCGAATTCTCCTCTGGGCTCTGGAGACACCTCACTGATAGCTAAATGGACCAAGGAGTATGCTGTCCGACTCTGGATTCAGCAAAGCTCTGACCAGGTGCAGCTCAATACCATCAAGACCACGGTCCCTGAAATCAAGAAGGATGTACCTTCTACTTCATAACTAACTTATACTCTCTTTTTACACTGATCACAATACAACACAAACATTGAGTTCAGAGCGTTAGGCCAACTGTCAGCTTCATCTGAAATACTTTATACCAGCATTAACCTCCTTAATGGTTACCACGCCTCTGCCATTCCAGCATTATTTCTTTCTAGTCAATCATCCAGGTGTCAGTGTACTATTTGGCCATTCCATGCAGTTTGACTTTCCTCCGACACCCTCTGTTCAGGCTGGAGCATTATAGGCTTTACCTCACGTTTGCCACTGAACTACACATATATATACAGGCATAAATGAACAATTCACATTCAATTTTCATTAAAAGATACTGAATGTTTCAAGCTTACCACAATTTCATGGAAATAAACACAGATACGTTGATTAGCAATGAATTCTAGCACATTTACTGGCACAAATTCCCATCTGCTTATGTTCCAGGCTTTTATTTTAGCAAAAATGTGAGCTGGCTTCAACGCACTGTCGCTTTATCAAGCTTATTTAACAAGTGGTTTCGAACTAACGCTCCCAAGTGATTATATCAGCGAGTCTAGCCAATGAGGCCCCGTTTCGACAAGTGTTTGAAAAAATGGTACCTTTCCCCGTCTCCCCTAACAACGAAAGATAGTATTTATAGCCCGACCAATCGTGGTCAGTCTTTCATTTGTTGCGCTCCAATCAATTTGGAGTTTACATGGTAGGCTAATTCTGTAACGTGAGGTTTTTCAAACACGTTATAAAAAAATTTTATGAGCAGAAATGATTTCATGCTGTCAGGCATCCCCAATATTTTATTTTGGTTATAACTTGTTAATTCCTAGACTATTTGCGTAACGTTGTACATATTCTTTGTCAGCAAACCCTAAGGAACCCAAATATCCAAATTTAAAAGAGCTACGTGGCTGCGTTCAAAATATGCAATTTCTAGGATAGTCGTGTAGTTGTTTATTTTATCACTGTCGATTGAAATAAAGTTAGTGCATGTAGTCTTACACGCGTGATGGCAGCATTTGTGTATCGCGCGACGCGTGTTGCATGCGTTCCAGATTTTCAGCCCTCCCTCTCTCTTTATCCTTTTGTCCATCTGTTCGTTCGTTTTTGGTAACATAGTGTAGAAAAAGACATGAATGGAATTTAAAATTTAGGTCAACTTGCATATTTCAAGGTTTTTCTTAGAAAGGCAGCACATTTTATCGTGTGTTTGGGAAACGCGTGTATGTTGCAGAAGGCCTTTAATATCAACGTGAAACGTTACAATTTGCATAAAGTTAGTTGCTTATCCTTTACAGGACGTGGCAATCAACCCCAGCTTTTATTGGCTGTTTGTGATTTTTCTAGGCAATTTTTACGTTCAGTAGTTTGCCATTGTACAATTTGCATACGCAGTAGAAAACAAGGGGATTTCGAGTACAGTCATTGTGACAGCACTGTTATTTACCATTGCTCTTTTCTTTATTAATTTTATTTGTTAGGCTTCATATTTACCTGATAATTTATATATGTGGATTAGAATATTCCACGACAGCATCCCTACAGCTGGGTCTACCAAATCTGATATCCACCAAGGACAGTTCAGTATCAGCATTGTCAAGTAGAAAGATAAGTGTCATTTAAGACACTGACCACCCATAAATGAAACACAGCTAATAGTCAATTGATGACATTTATCAGAGGACTAAGAACAGTGATATATTTAAAATGAATGCAGTTTTCAATAACTTTATTATCCAAGATCTTGAAGTCTAAATAGACAATAATAGGAATTGTGTGACTTAATTTTATATATATATTTCAATACTCTGTTCCAACTAGCAGTAATAGAATATTAGTGTAAATATTAAATTATTTTAACTGTACCTGAGGAATTATTCACTTCTTACAGTTGTGGTTAAAGTGAATGTTCATTGTATTTATTCCCTAGACATTATTAAGTAATCATAAAATAGTCACAGGGAGGAGACACCTTAAATCCTGGTACAACTTCTTACCAACTGGCCAGGGTTTTCACAGTCTGACTATTTCTATGATATCCATACACCAGTGCTTATTTCTAAGACTGGGGTATTACTTGTAAGATAAGAACTCTTTACTGGCATACTATCCTGGTAGCCTATGAGATACCTGGATTCTCACATAGATCATAATTTTAATTAACCTCCCGCTACAGTGGGGGCTCGTCTGCGGGATATATCTTTGATATTCCAGAGCCAACGTTCTATTTCTGTTGTGTAGAAATAATTTTTTTTTAATTTATGGGAAAGAGTTAACAAAGTAGGAAATGAAATATTTTTAGGAGTACCATTGAGTACAGATAAAGAAAGCTGTTTCATATATGGTGAAGTCAGTTAATTAACTTTAATTTTAATTAAGTTAATTATATTGTAGTAATTTCAGTTTGAGTAAGACAGCTTACCCTACTAGACTACAGATACATCATGGCTGACTTGGTCAAGTTTAGGTCTGCCACACTGCAGGTGGGAAAAGAGCTTGGCATGAGTGGTGATGCTCTGGTCCAGTATGTCATGACGGAATGTGAAAAGTATATGGACAGAGAAGAAAAGAGACTGGAAGCAGAAAGAGAAGCCAAGAAATTAGAAGTAGAAGCAGAGAGAGAAGCCAAGAAATTGGAAGCAGAGAGAGAAGCCAAGAAATTAGAAGCTGAGAGAGAAGAAAAGTGGTTACAAGCAGAGGCTGAGAGAGAAGAACGGAGGTTACAAGCAGAGAGAGACCATGAGCTGAAAAGGAGACAGCTTGAACTTGAACTTCAGGCTGGGACTATCACCCATGGTAATAGTTCACCTCATTCAGCAAAAAGCTCTTTTCAGAACACGGCAAATGGAGCATTGAATTTCTACCTAGATCCATTTGTTGAAAAGGAGGACGCAATCGAGTCGTACCTGGATAGGTATGAAAGGCTAGCCTCTACATATGGACTGGAAAAGGAGAAATGGAGTCTAAAGTTGTCTCAAAGATTGAGAGGTATTGCATATGACGTGTTTCTGAAACTCCCCAAAGAAGATCAGGAAAATTATGAAATACTAAAGCAAGCCTTACTCATCCGTTATGAAAAGAACTCTGAGGCATATAGGAAGAAATTTAGAACTTCTAAACCTCTACCTGGAGAAACATATAACCAGTTCTCAGCTAGACTAGAAACGTATTTGTTGAAATGGAGTAGTTTAGGTAAGTATCAGAAAACCTATGAGGATCTGAAAGAGATGGTTATGTTAGAGCAAGTGAAAGATTCCATGCCTACAGAAATGAGGAAATTCCTTATGGAACAAGGAGCAGAGAAGCTGGAAGACACTTTGAGATGTGCAGAGAGATACCAAGCAGCTCAAGCTGAACTGGTAGGAACAAAGAGAAAACAAGTAGAAGGATATAAGCCACCACCGCAGAATACCCAGTTTGACCAGAAGGATCAACCATACAGAAATAAGCAAAGATTTAATAATAAGGACGAGAACCCTCAGACTCAGGAAAATAAACCCTCTCGAAGGGAAGAAAAGTGTTGTAAGTTCTGCAAAATGAACAATCACAACACTGATAAATGTGGGAGGAAAAAACCTCTTCATCATGCTGCATGCTTACAGGTGAGGACTTCTGATAGGAAGGAACTGACAGTGAGTCAGAATAGCCTCCATCACCCACCTACACAGGAGATAGTGACTGTGAATGGCAAACAAGTCACAGGAATGTATGACACAGGTTTGTCCTATGACGCAGTCGTGTGTGCATCTCTGGTGCGCCCTGAACAAATCACCACAGAAACAGTGGGTATTCAAGGGCCACTCAAGGGAGCATTACCCCTGATTTTGCCGATAGCGAAGATTCAAGTCAGTTGTCGCTATGTGGAAGGGGAAATAAATGCAGCAGTACTAGATGATCCCTTTTATCCCCTGATGTTGGGGCGTAGATATGTTTTCTTGGGAGACCCTGTAAAACCTATGGTTATGGCAGGAATCCAGACCAAGTCTGACTCCGGGAACATAGAGAGGGACACCAAATTAAAATTTCATTCGACTGAAATGAAACGGGCTCAAGAAGCAGACAGCACATTGAAGCCTTGTTTTGGAAAATTGTCAAAAACTCATAACACTCCAAGGAAAGGACATTTCTTTATGGAACATGGACTCTTGCACAGGAAAGCTGGCAGAGGGACGAAAAGTCATGGTCAAATTGTTGTGTCATCCACCTATAGAAATAAGCTTATGGGCTGGGGGCACATAACAACTTTGAGTGAACACCTGGGTAATGGTGCCACAAAACAAAGAGTAGCCACCCAGTACTACTGGCCGGGCATTACGGAAGACATTAATCTGTATGTAAATTCCTGTCCAGAGTGCACTCATGTAGATTCAGAAAGTCGACGGAAGAGTCTTCATCAAAAGTCTACAAGAAAACCAGCAATCATGGGTACTTCCGAGATTTGCACTGGAGGGGAAAGGAAACATCCCACACAGGTTCAATTGCAGTCTGAACCGCATGCGCTGGAAAAAAGGAACAAATCACGTAGCGAAAATCAAACACCTACGGATTTGCGACGGAAAACCACAACCAACTATCCACGGAAAGAGGGCGGTAAACTTCAAGGGAAAGCTACCGACCCCGTTTCACCAGCAGTAAGGGCCTGGATGAAAAGCCGAACGGGAAAAAGAGAGATAGTAAGGGATGAATATATTCCTGGAAAACAGAAGGGGCGTGCGGATTTTCTCAGTCGCCATCCCACAGAGCTAGAAGGAAGGAAAACTAACCTCGGAATGGTCGATTTGCAATTGTATTGTACCCAATAGTAAGCTAGATATCATCAAGCTTAAAATATGGGGGAGCTATGTCGCAAAATTGGTTTCAATCTATTGCAAACGTGGTCGAGGAGTTTACAGTTAAAGCCACAGATCAATTGTCAACAAAGCGACCGCTGTCAAAATGGCGGCGTATCAGCGAAATGTGTATCAGACAGAGGAAATCGCCAAGGATAAATAAAAGCAGAAGGGAATCATTATTAAAAGGATTTCACATTGTGGTCCAGGAAAGGATTATGTATAACTGCATAAATAAAGAAACGGTAGGAAGTTATCATTTACGGAGATATATGCATATTTCGGCTGCCCACAGTTACGCTAAAAGCGTGTAACCCACTTCTGTTCTAAATATTAAAATCAACAAATAACAGCTTGGGAATTTACATGGATAGGAAGATAGAGTTTTGTCGGCTGGATAAAACTAGATAAGATGGAACAATATGGATATTATATATGCCGAGAATGAGAAAGGCAAAATTTCAGTCGACGCACAGATCGGCTGAAATCGATGTTCGGGAAAGATTTTTTAGGCCTAGTTCTAGCTGTGACGTCAGTACCCTCCGATACGCTCGCGCTATGCGTATATAAGCGTTTCGGTAAAACTCTGAGAACACACAACGAAAGAGGTTTGAGACAAGACTGAGGGCAGATAACGCCACGACTCTAAATCCATCTGAAGTGTGAGCGGATCGCCAGAAATTGTCAGTCAAGTGTCTGGAGTCTGAGGGTAAGCGAAATTATGATAACTACCGTGTATAATATTTGTTATTTCAGGTTCATATAGAATTCACAAAATATGCCTGTATAATAGTCATTGATATAATGTATTGTATTTTTAATATGATCTAAACATGTGCATTGTGGATGATTGTTGCTTGTACAAAAATTAATTACAAATAGCCTCACAGCCTAACGAAGATATATTTATCATATTGCTTTATCGCTTACGAAGATAAAGGCAGTCCCATGGCAGAGATTGTCATAGGGAAATGAAGTGTTAGAAACTTCATCATGGAAGATCCCAGTTTACGAGGTTAAGGTGACTAGTCCCCTTCCTCGCTGCCTTTGCCTTCCCTAGTTCGAGCGCACAACTTTGTGCCCATTACAGCTGGTAAAATGGAGTGTTCCACAGCCAGGTTTCAATTCCAAAACTATGTAATTGTACTACCGAAGAAAGCAACTTGATCGCTTGGTCACTCTCTTTATTTATGTATTAATTTTGTGTAGATGCTAGGAATAGCATCAGTATTTGAATTTGTACTTGATATGATTTGGAAGGATCAAGTTATAGATCAGAAAGGGATGTATAGGAGCGGAATAAACCAGATGATGTTTATTACTGATATGTTAATATTAATTCTGTATCATTGAAATGATGTAACTTGCTATGACTGTATAACTTTGACACCTGATGACTGACTAGTCTGACTTATGTGCTAGTCAGTTACACTTAATTGAAAAGTTAATATTAATGCTATATCACTGAAATGATGTCCTTACTTACTATGATTGTATAACGGTGACATCTGATGACTGACTGGTCTGACATCTGTGCTAGTCAGCTACAGGTCTAGCCAGATGCTAGCCAAGGCTGTTATGTTGCAGGTTCCATGAAATAACTCAAACCAGACTGTCCAGTATCAGAAGCCTGTGTGGTTCATCAGAGGCAATCCCACAAAAGTGCAGGACCCCAAAGAGTGAACTTCAACTGGTCATTGGCATCCCTACTGTTGGGTCTACCAAGTCTGATATCAGCAAAGGACAGTTCAGTGTCAGCAGTATCAAGTTGAACAGATAATAGTGAAAATCCATAGTTCAGTCAACTGATGACAATTAATTGGAAAGTCAAGAGACTAAAAACAGTGATTGCAGACTGCAGTAACTTTAATATTCAAGATCTTGAAGTCTAAACAGACAGTAATAGTAATTGTGTGAATACTTTTATATATATATAGGTGTATGCTCTTTTCCTTCTAGTAGAAATAGAATATTAGTGTAATTATTAAACTATTTTACCTGTACCTGAGGATTTATTCACTTCTTCCATTTGTGGTTTCAGTGAATGTTCATTTTACTTATCCCCTAGAATATAATTAATCATAAGATAGTCACAGGGAGGAGACGCCTTAAATCCGGGTACAACTTCTTACCATCTGGCCAGGTTTTCACAGTCTGACTATTCCTATGATAGCCATACACCAGTGCTTATTTCTAAGACTGGGGTATTTCTTGTAAGACCAGAACTCTTTACTGGCATAATCTTACATAGATAAATAATTTTAAATAACCTCCCGCTACAATCTTGATCTCCTATTCTGCAGCCAAAATACAAACTGTACGCCTTCTTAATCACTTTAGTTATATTATTTTTTGTTATAGAAATGTCACCTTACCACATATATAACAGAAATTATTAGCACTGTTCACACATGTCCTAGGCATTTCTAACTACGATACTTTTGATAAGGACAAATGCACTAACTAATGGCAAAATTTTATCAGAGATAAGATATTTATACACAACGGTGATGTAATCATAAGTAGGATTGCATCATCAACTTCTAGTTACATTTTTATTGGTCATTATAAAAAAAATTATGCAATCGCCCACAACAGCTGCGTCATATATATAAATTGACCGTAATTAAATAAACTAGTAGCATATATCTTGAAAACTAGAGCCAATCAACATTTTTTAATGTCATTCTCGTTTTCAGAACACCAAAATTAGTTAAGATCAGCTATTTTCATTTCTGGTACATTTTGGTTGTTGACTAGTGTTATCAATCATACGATAATCGACTGTGGTCATCCCACGGTTGTTTACTTCTTAGTCGGGCACTATTTGGTAGTAATTGTGTTATAACATTTCATTCCACAGATTCAGATGTCAATTTGGGTTCAAACGAAAGTGATAGATTACCCTATTCTGCAAAAGAGGATCGCTGAAGTCCCTGTAGTGATATCCTCAATACAATCGATAAATTAGATAAAACATTATAGAGTATAAGGTCAAAATAAGGTAGAAATAAAATAGTGGAGTTGCGATCAGCTTCTTCACCCGCGCCCGCAATTGTGTCGGTTTTGACAGGCCTTAATGTAAAGTGAATGGTACTAGCTTTTCTTAGTCGTCCTTGAGAATTAAATACAGTAGAACTCCATTTATCCGAACCCCAATTATCCGAACATCCAATTATCCGAACACTTTTTCCAAAAAAAAAAAAAAAAAAAATCAGGAGCCACCAGTCATGTTAGACTACATTTCTGAATCTTTTGATGCGGCAAGCTTCAAATGTGTGCGAACAATTTGTAGAGGATATGATGGGCTAATGGTCGGTCGCTTACGTACAAGAAGTCAGTTAATATCTGGTTTACCAATCCAGTGTACGTGTGCGTTCTAGGCAGAACACTGGCTAAACAGACAGTTCAACTTAAAATAATTGTGTCTGCAACTACAGCAGAATAATTTTGGTGTACAAGTATTTCTCTGTGCGATATAGCATCTTCCAGTCGGCCTAAAGCATATAAAAGGAACCGCAATGTTTTGTCAATTGAAACGAAAACAGAAATTATCAAGAGACTAGGAAAAGGTGAAACTGTGTCTTCACTTGCGAGGATTTTCAATGTTGGGAAAGCTACCGTCTCTGACATCAAAAGTAACAAGGATAAAATTATGAGTTTTGCATCGAAATTGGATAGTGAAAATGGGTCGAAGAAACGTAAAACCATGAGAAATGCGAAAGATTTGAAATTGGAAGAGGCTTTGTATATATGGTTTGTGCAAAGAAGAAGCAAAGGGGAACCTGTCTCTGGCTCTCTATTGTGTGAAAAGGCACTTCAGTTCAACAATCAACTTGACGGTCCTCCTGACTTTAAGGCTAGCCAGGGATGGTTAAGAAACTTTAAATCTCGTCATGGCATACGAGAATTGGAGATTCAAGGGGAATCTTTATCTAGCGATGCAACTGCCGCTGAAAATTTTAAAGAAACATTCTTGGCTTTTTTGGAAGAAGAAGGTTATTAACTCGATGATGTGTATAATGCCGATGAGACTGGCTTATACTGGAAATCATTGCCTCAAAAATCACTTGCATCTCAGCGCGAAGCAGCTGCCCCTGGGTTTAAAAAGTGCGAAGAGAGAGAGTAACAATTTTGGTAGCCGCGAATGCCAGTGGAAGTCATCGTTTACCGGTGCTAATGATCGGCAAAGCCAAAAAACCACGTTGTTTAAAGAATGTGACATGTCTCCCATTGTGCCACAAAGCACAAAAGAGTGCTTGGATGAATAGTGAAATATTTCTTGATTGGTATACAAATCAGTTCATCCCAAATGTGAAGAGGTTGAGAGAACAAGAAAAGAAAACTGGAAAAGTAATTCTTCTACTGGACAATGCACCATCTCATCCAGAGACGGATACATTGAATGCAGTTGATGCAAATTTTAAAGTAATTTTTCTGCCTCCCAATGTAACAGCACTGATTCAACCAATGGATCAGGGTGTTATAGCAAAGCTTAAAAAGATGTACAAGAAGGAAGTCCTGCGTCGTTTATTGTTGGCTGAAGATGAAGAAAGTGTGGTGGCGTTTTCCAAAAAGCTTAATCTCAAAGACTGCTGCTATATGTTAGCTGATGCTTGGACCACCCTGTCACAAGATAATCTCAACAAGGCTTGGAATAGATTGCTTGGGAAAAAGGAGGAAATGAAACTACTGCAGTGGACACAAATGATGATTGTATAAATGAAGTTGTGGAACTGTTTCAAGCAATGCCCGGATTTTCGGACTGTGACAAAGATGATGCACACATGTGGCTAGAAGATGATAATGATTCTGGTTTTCAGTTTTTGAATGACGAAGAAATGTTGTTTTTGTGCAAGAAGAAAACCAAATACATGTAGTGACCGATGATGAAGACTCCTCAGAAGTACATGATGTACTTGTAGATTATGAAGAAAACCCAAAACGTCGACCAAGTCCTGAAGAGGCCTTTATAGCACTAGAAACAGCGATGGCTTGGTACGAGCAAGAAGATGACAGCTGTCCTACACAGCTTCTGCTGTTGAAGAGAATGCGGGACTTAGCAGCCAAAAGAAGACTATCCAGTTTGGTGCAAAAGAGGATTCCTCATTATTTTAAATAGTGGGCTACATCTGTGCAAGTACATGTATACGTAAGTTGCGCCTGGTTTTGAATCGTTTGTAATGTTATTTTGAAAACATTTCTCTTTCTTAAAAAATAATAATTAATACAAGTAGTACATGCACTGCAATGTAATGAAAGATTTTGGTGATACAGTGATCTAATACAGTGTGGGTATTATTATTACAGCACAATTAAATATGTTTTATAGTGTATTTTCCTTGTGATGGTTAATTATTTTTAGAAATACATGTATGCGTACATGTACTCGATACATTATGTAATCCAATTATCCGAACATTTGATTATCCGAACGATGCTCGGTCCCATGGGGTTCGGATAAATGGAGTTCTACTGTATAACATTTTTACAAGGTCAAGGAGTACTTTGTGTTCTAGACGGAATGAGAGACAGGAAGGAGGGGGAAAGGAGAGACAGAAGAATGCTACTAGCAGCACACGTTGTTTTAAATCACAAATTGTAACGAACGCGCGAGTTGGTTTTTGGCAGATCTGAAAATACGACGCAAGGCCAACACTTGCATCGCCTTATATTCACGCAGTGAAAATGTATAAACACACACACCGCTCTCATTTCATGTATTGTAGCGTATTTTCTGACGAAACACAGACATTGTCGTTTTAGTTTGAATAAAAACGATACAGAGAGGGGAAAAAGATGGTGGATTTCTAGATTTGAATAATATTGACGACTAACATGGAAAACATATGGAAATACGAATTATAATACTTAGGGCCCTAAAACCTAGATATTTTTGGGGAATAGGATCTCCTGATCAATAATATATTTTAATTTACAAAATCGTCCACTAAATAACCAAGATATTACAATAATACTATATATTCTAGGACAGACTGACGAACACTCATGCCTGCTTATTTTGGCCATAACATTTTTTGAACGCATATTTGAAATGAGGAAGAAGAGGGTACATGGAATTTGATTGGGTGTAGTAGAAAGAGGGAGAGAGGTTATTGGTTGGCCCGAAACTAAAAATACATTTTTGCAAAGGAAGCCTAAGGCAGACTAACCAACGTACTGAAAAACACACAGTATTTTTGCAGTGGTTTTTTTACTTTGAATTCAAAATTGATAGACGCCGATTTCTATTGGCCAGCGTAGGGGATATTGAGAAAAAAATTGGAAGGCTGGACGCCATTTGAAGTAAAACGTTCCCTTAAACAGGTCGATTGATAGACCAGAAGTTTGACTTGCTTCACCATATATTGAAGACATAACTAAAGAAAAGCAGTCATAGTCTAGCAGCGGCACAGCTAAATTTGTGCCAAAAATTATCGTACCTGTGTGTCATTGAATTTGTGGTAAGAACGAAATTATTAATATTTTATTTAAAAATTTGAGTGTGAGATACTGCCATATTAAAAATATTTTACGACTGTAAGTACATAGGTCCCTAGCAGACTTATGCAGGGCCTAGATGTTGATCCATCATATAACAAACTACCAGAGAGGTAGAACCAAAAGATTATATAGGTTGTCATCAAGGATCATATCACCCATCATATTTTATGGACAAAGATCAAGGATAATGGCAGAGGTGTTGCAGCCATTAGGGGAGAGGAAGAAGAAAACTGGTACAAGTTGTTCCATCAATCTATATTGGATGAGCTGGGTTGGTCAAAGAGATCTGACCCTGTTCTTTTATTTTGAATGTGTTATTAATTGTGAAGTTGGTGGATTAGATATTATGTTAAGCCAAATCATAATCTTCATGTTGCAGGTTTTTTTTACTGGCACTATGCTAGTGCCAGCTTCCTGAATATAAGAAATATTGAGAAAGTGGAGTTTGCTGTAGTGGTACAAGCTCTCTACCACTGGAACTGTAGTCTTGGTACAAGCTCTCTACCAGGATTGCTCCAGGGAGATTGAGACAGTGGCCGTTGGCCGTAAAGACAACTATCATCTAGCTTCGAGTGCCAGATAAGTGCATAAGACCTGGCACGGAACTATTCATCAACTATCCACCATACAATAATATAACTATATAAAATAAAATCTATTGCCACCAAATAAAGTGAACAGAATATTTGTGAATAAAGACAGGGGATGATGTAAAACCCCCAACCCGCCATCTAGTACCAGTTAAACAATAGCAGAGATATATTAACACTATTATTAGAATTTACATTATGTGCTTGGACAGATTGTGCCTTTTGTTTAATTGAGCTTGTGTATATATATATATATATATATATATATATATATATATATATATATATATATATATATATATATATATATATATATATATATGTATATGTATATGTATATATATATATATATATATATATATATATATATATATATATATATATATATATATATATATATATATATTGATTTCATTTGATTTTGATAGTCCTGACCAAAATAATATTAGGTTCAGGACTAAATAAATTGTAAAAAGATTTGTTAAATACCAAATTTAAACCACTGTGTTAGTTGAGTTGTTCATAGAATTTAATATCTGTGTGTGTGTGTTTGTGTATTGGGTTACCACCACTCCACACTTACATTACCCTAGACATTTAGACGTAGTCACCATTTATTCTAAGTGTAAAATATACCTCTGAGGGAGATCTTAGGGTGGTAGCAGAAAGGGTCCATGAGAACACACCCCATCAATTGTTAGACTCAGGGGCCTTCACAGCTTGACCTCACTCAGTTACAAATTAAATACAACACCAACATTCTTAACATCAAAACCCACCACAGTCCCGACATGACAAGAATTAAAAGAAGGGAGTGTGAACAATAATTAAGTACATCAAATGAGATGTGGAACAATAATGTCTGCGATAAACATGAATGATAAGAAAAGAGAACGGACAATTCTAAGTGAAGACTGCTTGGAATGGAATCACAGTTTTACACACGAAGGCAGAACTAGGACCGAATCTATGAAATATCTTCAGGAATCACTACATGATGTTATTCTAGAGATAAGGCGAAATGTTGCAACGAAAGAAACAGAAAACTGGCTTTCTCGTCCGACAAACTTGAGACGGACAGAGTTTACCCAGCATGCATTTCAAGTCGCCGGCTCAGCTTCCATATAAGGGCGCGGGGAAATTCAAATGGCACACACACACGCTACGAAAAACAAGTCGACATCGTAAGAGAGCAAGATCCAGATTAGCATCGAAGCCTCTACAAGTACTAACTAGAAGAATTCTGACATGGAGTGCAGATAAATTCTAAAACTGTTCCAGTCAGCGTCGTGGTTGTCAAACTGAGGATATCTTTATTAATTGTGTAAAATACATTCGGTTTGAAAATTAATGTACGATTGCATATTGATGTATATTTCGTGCTTGATGTTTCATGCCAATAGTTTTGCTTTAAGGGGTATTAAATGCTGGACTCTTTATGTCTATGTGCTTGCTTATGACCATATGAAGCTTGGTTTCATCACAAAATATAACTACAATCCATACATCAATGGTGTAAGATAGAGTCCTTGTTATGATTGATATTGACCCGCTAATTAAGCTATTAGCCCTTTTCAGAGCTGGCTTTTAATGCTGAGCACAAATAGTTCGCTTTTCTGTTTTCACCAGCGCCTTCAATAGATTATCTAACATTTGAAAATTACGATCATTGAATATACATACCAAGCTTCGTCTGTTTAATTCAAATGTTATCTCAGTGTTAACATACGGCTGTGAGAGTTGGAAAATAACAAAATCATTGGAGAACAAGCTGAATACATTCGAGAACAAATGTCTTAGAAAACTCATGAACATCAGTTGGAAAGAATTCAAGACTAATCGACAAATAAGAGAAGACTCTAGGCAGAAATATGTCTCCAACTATATAAGGAAAAGACGATGGTCATATATCGGTCATGTCCTACGAATGCAAAACAACAGAATACCATTGCAGGCACTCACTTGGGTTCCTGAGGGTAAGAGGAAAAAAGGAAGACCAAAAGAAACACTCAGAAGAACAATAATAAGAGAAGGAAGAACGTTGGGATTAAACAATGTGCAAGAGCTAAGAGGAGTGGCGTCACAACGTACAACCTGGAGAGCACTGGTTTCTGCCTTATGCGCCGTGTTTGGTGCTTAAAGAATTTATTATTATTATTATTATTTTGTCTACATGATAAATGTATTAATAATGCATTGTGTCATGTATGACATACTTACCCTGATGGACTCTACGACTCCACGACGTTGCATTATAAACAAGACAACGACGTACTCCCCTTAATGGGCAATATGACTTTCTGACAGTGTGTCATAACATAATCATTCTGATTACAGCAGTTGATTATTAGAAGAGTTGGCATCTTCATTGAACAAGTTCCATACACTGGGTGTTACAAGAGGATATATGATTTGTAGCAACTAGGTAGTAAGCTCGGATAAAAGTTGCACATTTTAGTTGTTGAACTGCAATAGAGATATATTATAGTTTTTGCTTTACGATGTTGAAAGCGAGGAGCATAATTTGCGTAGTTTTAATGTGACGTGTCGCGTTGGTAAGGTAGCACGTGACAACATTGTATTTGTACCCATATGTTGTTATATTTGGTCCTAGACGGATGGAAGTTTTTGAAGTCTCCCAGTAGAAGGATATTGATATCAAGGATTTTCTTGATGAATAGGTATTTGGGTCAGCCTATACTTGGTGGATACAATATTATATATCAGTGATGAAAAGGGATTTATTTTCGAAGAGGAGAATGTATTTTCGGGAGCAATCTTAATGGAAAGTATCCAAGAAGGTCACCTTAGTCGCGTAAGTTGAGTTGTTCGATACCGGATTGCCTGTCTAGGAATCACGAGTAAAAAGCTTGACTGTACCACGACTGAAGGAAGTGACGAATTATGATGTATTAATTGAATTCTGATGAACTGCATTTTATTTGGATGTGATGTGTTATTAAATTGTACTCTGTTCGGACTCTGAACACCACGGACTTATCAGTTGATATTATTGAAAGTTCAGACTATTGACCCACTATTCATGTTTGTCAGCACGGCATTAGAAGCTCTACCATTTGAAGTATTTATCAAAACTAATAATACAACAAAACAGTGATTATAAACCGGCACACATAGAAGTTAGCAGAGAATACCATAACAAACGGTGGCAACAACCAGAATAAAACTAATAACAATGGAACAATGAAGCAAGATACAATCTGTGTAAGTGGTGATAATAAGTTTTGTTCATCGGCAGGAAAATCCGATGTAACACTGGGCTTGTTTTGATTCAGGTGAGTGTACCACGAGATAATACCTAGCCCCAGCATTGTGTCTTAGAACGAGGAGTGAAATCATTTCAAATCCGTGGACCACCAATGCTACCTAACCATTGCATTGTGTCTTTAGACCAGGAGCCATCTTCACCACAAACTGTGTACATAACTCAAGAACTAGTTAACTGCTATCCGGCTTCAACATTGTGTCTACGAGGACTAGGAGCTTATTCACGAGTTAATTGCATATCTCAAGAAATTATCACCAAACCCAACCAAATATTAACACTGTCAGATGATGATAAGGACTAGATTGAAAATTATCTCAAGTTAATAAATTATTTTGTGCAATTTTAATTGTTGTATATAAATATATATAATACCTTCTGATGATCAGATTGCCTCCTGTTGTATTGCTCTGTATAGAGTTTCCTATCATCATAACATAAGAATAAGAATATATATGTCAGGCGGGTTTTCGACCAGGTAGAGGCACTAGAGATCATATATTCAACATGAGGATCATCATAGAAAAGTGTAGAGAATTCAACATTGACCTACATACTTGTTTCATTGATTACACAAAAGCTTTCGATTGTGTACAACATCAGCAGTTATGGGCTATTATGAAAAATATGAGATTTCCAAACCACCTTATACAACTCATCGCACTGCTGTCCCAAGAACAACAGGCAGCCGTAAGAATAGAGGGGGAAACATCAGAATGGTTTGAAGTACAGAAAGGAGTAGGACAAGGCTGTACCCTTTCCCCTTACCTGTTTAACATTTATGCCGAGAATATCATGAGAAACGTAAGAGATGACCAAGAACACACAGAGTTTGACTCATTTAACATCGGCGGGTACCAGATCCCGGAAATCAGATATGCTGACGACACAGTCCTCCTATCGACCAACCCAGAAGGACTTGAACAATTAATTCTGTCCACCAAAAAACACAGCGAGGCCCAGAATCTATACCTAAACACCAAGAAGACCAAAGTATTGACAACAGACAAAGTAAAGACCAAACCAGAAATTGAAATTGATAACGAAGAACTGGAAAGTGTTAATGAATTCGAATAATTAGAATCACTCATCAACAGCTCTGGCGACTGTGCAGTAGAAATTAAAAGAAGACTTGCAATTGCTTCACATAAACTAATACAGATGAAAAACCTATGGCAAGGCACAAGCAAAGAAACAAAGTTACAACTGATCAGAGCATGTATATTCCCAGTAGCAACATACGGCTGCGAGACTTGGACACTCAATAAAACAGTTGCAAAAAAGATTACATCATTCGAAATGAAATGCTACAGAAGGATGTTGAGAATACCCTGGACAGAAAAAAAGACCAACAGAGAAGTACTGCACTCACTAAACGTACAGGAACATTGGCTCCTAAATACCATCGCAATAAGGAAGCTGAAATTTTTCGGTCATATAAAAAGACATAATAGTCTGAAAAAAATAGTGATGGAAGGTATGGTCCCTGGAAAAAAAGGAAGGGGTCGACCTAGACGACGGTGGACCCAGGACATCACAGAGAGTCTGAACTTGTCTTTGGCTGATGCAGGTCGACTTGCCCAGAATCGTGATGCGTTCAGAGCAGCTGTAATGGAGACAACGTTCTGGAAAGAATACGTCACATGATGATACATATTTGACACATTCATTTTTTACCATTTAAATCATAAAAACAGTCTTATTAATTCTTTAGATCTGAAGTTATTGAATTATTTTGCATGTTTCAGTGTTCTTTTGTGTTAAAGCAATTTTCAGTGGTATGGCGTAAATTCGAACTACAGTCACATTCCCTAGAGGCATAGGATAGGTCTAGCGAGAGGGTGAATTACCTGCCTGTTCTCTACTTCTACATTATCTGAACCGTGAGGTTGACTACCCGACTATCTTGTGTCATCCCTACCTATAGTTCACTAGTTCTCTTTCCTGATTCTGGAGAAACTATTCTTTATCTAGATCAAGCAGCTACTTGATACTATCATCTAAAATTATCCATCTCGCCTCATATGTTCTGTTAAGTGTTAATGCTACTGGTTGTCTGTTTAGTTTGTATTAGTGTGGTTTTGTTTCATACTTGTATTATATTGATGAAAATCTATCAGCTGCGTCTCGGGTCGTTCTGGTCTCGTGGTCTAGGTGATTCATTTTTCCAACACTAAATCAACAGAAAAATCTGGCTTCCTTTTCTTCAGAATCGTTTATAGGTAAATTTGTAGCATTCACTCCAACTGCCCTGCGTACGAATTTGTGGAACTTATAAATATTTCTTAAATTCCATTTAATAAAACATATGAACTATAGACATCAACGTCGAAGTCCATTCAATATTTCGACTCATTTAATTTTGCACATAACGAAGATACATCACGATAAGTAACCATGTACGATTCACAGTCATTATTCGATTCAATATTATCGTTCTTGTGTGCTTTCAGTATCAGCTACTATATATTCATTTCATTTATTTTATCCTAAGTTCGTTACAATAAAGTTCCATCTGAACACATTATTACTTAGGTTCGCCCGTTTAAAACGTCCACACTGTTTCTACATCCTTCTATTCTCCGAAGGGATCAACAAATGTGTATTCACACAATATTCCTTATACATTTCGTTCACCTACAACGGGGGTTGTTGAGGTAGTCAATACTCACGCTTCTCGACATTTTATATACGAATTATTGGAGGTTAATACTAACCTTAGTGATAAGTCTATCACACATTCCTGGCAATCTTAGCCGTATTTCTGTTCCACTTTCTTATTTCACTTTAAATATATTTGTAACGCAATCTCAGTTCCAGAGTCAAGTCAGACTCCTGTTTAGTGATAAATCTATCACACATTTATTTCAGTAGAAGAATTTCTACATTTTCCAAGTTCGTTGGACAAATCCCCCTTGGACGAACACTTTCCGAATTCAGTGGAAACAGCCACCTTGGACGAACACTGCGGAATATCTCCTTGACACTCAAATTTTCGTCATCCTTCACTGTGCCGAAACGTCAGATCCTAAACCCAATATTCTGCGTTTATGTAAAGTGGAAATTCATGACATCGACTATAACAACACCCGAAAAGACGGCTACATAAATTAAGGATATCTGTGAAAGACTAAATATAAACAAGTCTTTAAAATGGATATTTTTATTTGAAAAGAATATATATATTAGTTTATGAAGCCACCGGAAAGAAACTATAGCTTCGTTAGCAATGGCGACCGGATACTGTCATCCCTCATCGTGAATGGAAAGATTCACTGACCCCTACTAATTTGTGCATTGCTGAAAGAAACTGCAGCACTTTACCACGGCGTTGACAGGTGTGTCAACTTGTGTGTCCACTAGAATTGTGAATGTTTGGTTTTTGCTTATGTTCCTGAAGACGGTGACGGTAACTGAAGGCTGGAGACCCTTCTCTCTTTTGATGTCAGTTTGTAAACTGTGTACGAATTGAATTCAACGGATTTTGAACGTTTGGCGATTGTTATCTGGGCGGGGTTTAGCGCACTTGCAGGCTCTAAATGATTATCCATCCGACATGATATGGTGTTTTTATACTATATCAAGTACACGTTAATGTATGTTTTTGATAATAAAGATTCTGATACGTATGTAAGTAGACAGGCAGGCAGGCAAGCCGACCGGCCGGTCGGTCGGTAGGTAAGTAGGTAGTTAGGTATATATATATATATATATATATATATATATATATATATATATATATATATATATATATATATATATATATAATTTTCATTCTTCAGCCCTTCCTAACACACTTTTAAATGACTCGACGGGTCGAGACTTAATGCTCCGGTAAAATTCTGAGGAAGACGAAATGGTGGAGAGAAGCGGGAATAATGGTACAGAATTAAATATTTTCCCCTTGACAATAAATACATCTATGGTTTTCAATGGAAATATAAATCCATAGTTGGAGTCTATCAATAAATTAAGTGAATTGATGTTTGCACCCGTATGACGCATTAAAAAATAAAATATACAGAGCTAAATATAGAATTAATATGTTGCTGAATTATGTTCAATTGGGTGCTCATTTAATAAAAATGAAAACATATATTTCTCACAAAGGTTTCGGGGAATACAAAGTTTATAGCAAACTTTGGTCTCCTTACATAAGGAGATGTACAATTTTAAGGCAGATTCAATTTTCTAATTCTCTCGGTTTCTGCTACTGGTCACCGCTTTACACCATTTATTTATCAGACGGGTCTAGAGGACACTAGAAGAGGCAACCTGAAGCAGTTATCCCGGCAGCGCCAGGATGGTGCTACCAAGCCACTTGACTCCTGAAGAGAAGGAACAGTCTAAACTTCAATAGGAACCAGCAGTGACTGAACCAGAAATCAACTGTCACACCTAGCCAGCAATGTAGAAAATAATGGCACAAAATATGGACATTAATCTTTACAACTCAACATAACATAATCTCTTCCTATAAAAATATACCATAAATTAAATATTTTTCCTTTGACAATAAAAAAATATCTGGTTTTCAATGCAAATATAAATCCATAGTTTGCGTCTAACAATGAATTAAGTGAACTGATGTCTGCACACGTATGACGCATTACAAAATACAATATACAGAGCTAAATATAGAATTAATATGTTGCTGAATTATCTTCAGTTGGGTGCTCATTTAATAAGAATCAAAACATATACTTCTCACAAAAGTTTTGGGGAATACAAAATTATAGCAAACTTAGATGACTCAGCCGTTATACTTACCATTCTAAAAGTCCACGCGAGACTCCCTAAAATAGAAGCACCAACCTTCTATTTATATTTCTGCCAAGTGTAATCTTAAGCGAAGGCTGATACCTTCGTGCAAAACTCATTACATTTACTTAATTTTAACCATTAGCGGAACCACTAGTGGGTAAAAAATTCTAACTTTAAAGCCTAGAGCGTTTTGACGTTTCCCCACTGCATTTCTTATCTTCGTCACGGAGATCACGGACAGCTAGAATGGGAGTTAGTAATAAGGATTCCATTATAGGACAGTAATTAGAAGTAACTTATAAAATTAAAAGTGTAAAACTTCATTTAAAACACTTACGGCTCCATGTTCGAGAATACCTTCCTCAAGTGTCAATAATTAGGAATATACTGTCACCTTTTTTTTTTCTTTTTTTTAAAGTCCTCGCATGAGGTTGCATATTTTTTCCTCGCATGAGGTTTCATTGGCCCCCGCCCATACCCGGATCTGGTCAAGACCACATGTCCCAACACAAGAAGATCCAATGACAACATGTGTCATTGTAGTGATCTTCTGTGTTCTCACACAAAGGACCTAATGACATAAATGTCACTACTGGTCCCTGTGTCTAGACTTTTTTTTCCCCTCGCACGAGGTCGCATATTTTTTCCTCGCATGAGGTCGCATTGGCACCCGCCCAAACCCGGCCCCGGTCAAGACCACATGTCCCAACACTAGAAGACCCAATAACAAACTGTGTCACTGTAGTGATCCTCTGTGTTCTCTGTGGTGGGTTTAGATGTTAAGAAGAATGGTGTGCATATAGTTGTACTTGAGTGAGATCAACTGTGAAGGTCTCTGAGGTAAACAATGGACAGCTGTTTTACAGAGTACCTTTCTTGTTACCACCCTACGACCTCACTCTAAGTTATATTTTTATTGACTAGCGTGACTGAAAGCTACATAAAGTGTCTAGGGTATTGTAAGAGTGTTGTTAAAGAATCTCAATACAAAAACATATACAAACATATACTAAATACTATGAGAAAATCAACCAACTCCAGCTGTTAAATTTTATATTTAAAATATCTTTTGTTAAACTTTATTGGTCCTGAGCCTAAAGTTATTTTGGTCAGGACTATATTTCAATGAGAATCAATTTAGATGGATAAATATATTTACAAATATATATAAAGATATTTACATACAACAGACAATATGTCCATAGTACATTGTTACAAATTCTCAAGTTGATATTAATTACTCTATTTAACTACTGGTACAGGGAAGCCGGTTGGGGATTTACATCATCCCAACATTCTTTTGTTTCACTAGAATTGTTTATGTTAGTCTTTTGGAGGAACGTTTGTCTATACATGAGATTTTTCTTTAGTCGTGATAAGTTGTCCCAGGCCAGATATTTCACTTATCTGGGTCCTGGAATCACAGCAGTTGCAGTCAGTTTGGCCAAACACTTCAGTCTCCTCTGGTCTTGTACGTCTCTAATACCAGCAGGTGCCAGAGACTCTTAGAAATAGTGCTGAATTTCTCTATCATCGAGTACCAGCACCAGACAAGTGCCCGCAGGAACCCCTGTCAATGCAAGTTATGGTTCTGTCTTAATATTAAACTAATTCCTCCTAATTTACATGTAAACATACATTCAATACAAAAGAACATGGTCAGCTCTCTCTGACAACCCTGCTTCTCCAATTTAGTTTGATGGAATAAATTGTACCAGTTTTCTTTTCTCTTCCCTAATGGATGCTACGCCTCTGTCATTCCTGCAGTAATCTCTTCCATGCAATAAGATAGGTGTAATGTTCCTGTATGACCATCATATATATATAGTCCTGTAGTTCTAAACTTCTTAGATGGTCCATTATATGATGTATCAACATCTAGGCCATGCATAAGTCTGCTATGGAACCATTTAATTACAATCTTTTGTCATGGCTTTTTCTTATACACAACCCTTTTTTAATTAAGAAGTCATAAAATCAATCTTACCACATATTAAGGAAATATAAACAAGTAACGATGAATTAGGCAATCGAATATGGCACACTTTCATCACTGCCTCTGTTCAGACTGCTTTCGGTTGTTATTTATTTTAAAACAAAGCACAAGTCTGCTCATCGCTTCTTGCACCTCTGAATATTTTGGAAAAATGGCAGCGAGCAGCTTACTATTTCGTTAAAGTAAAAGGCTTTGGCCAATGAGACCAAGCATCTCTTGTTTTTTTTTTGAATGAATCTTTTAAAAAAAATATCTCAAACCACTATGCGTTACTACTACCAACTAGATTTGTATATTTAGGTTAGCCAATAATATTTCGGCTTCCTTTAAATTTCATCCAATCCCCTTCATCGTACTATCTTAGCCTTTCTTTCACCTAATTTTTTCCCCCAAAAATATGCTATCCAATTTAAGCAGATATGACTTGACCTGACAGTATCTCCGATTCTCTATGTATTATTACCAATATTTGATTATCTAATGGACTATTTAGATAACTAACTGCATATTCTTAGTCAGCAAGTCTTCAGGTACACGAATATATGATTTGTATGGGGCTAAGTGGCTTGGTTCAAAATTCTATCTTTTTTCTATGTTAGTTGTTTATTTTTAAACTACCTCCTGTTCAATTCTTTTTCCATGTACTTTCAAGCTAATTACGTGAGTCTCTCGTAATACACGAGAATTACGTCATTCGCAACAAGAGCTAAGCGTGTTTTCCTGATAGTAGTGTCCACAGTTTCTATCGTTTACATCGTATATTTGGAAACCGCCTAAGGGCAAGGCTTAGTTTTATTTTTTAGAAACAATGTGAGACGTGATTTGCGTTGGGTTATCTATCCGTTCTCCTCCCTTCTACAATGTATTCTATGCAAATACTTCATTTGAACTTGGAAAGGGGTACGTTTGTCTCAAGGACGAATTTGAAAAATAGGGTACCCTTTTTGGTTCGGCCAATGCGTTATCAAATAATACACTGAAGGCGTAGGCGACGACTTCAATTCTCGCCGAAATTTTTAGTACTATCCTATCTTTGACTTTATGCACTATACTGTTATATGTTAATTTAGATATTGTATTTAGAAGTTCACCACATTCTCACACAAGGGACCTAATGACACATGAATGTCACTGTACCGGTCCCTGTGTCTAGACTTTTTTTTTCCTCGCATGAGGTCGCATATTTTTTCCTCGCATGAGGTCGCATTGGCACCTGCCCAAATCCGGCCCCGGTCAAGACCACATGTCCCAACACTAGAAGACCCAATGACAAACTGTGTCACTGTAGTGATCCTCTGTGTTCTCACACAAGGGACCTAATGACACATGAACGTCACTGTACCGGTCCCTGTGTGTAGACGTTTTTTTTTCCTCGCATGAGGTCGCATATTTTTTCCTCGCATGAGGTCGCATTGGCACCCACCCCAAACCCGGCTCTGGTCAAGACCACAGGTCCCAACACAAGAAGACCCAATGACATACTGTGTCACTGTAGTGATTCTCTGTGTTCTCACACAAGGGACCTAATGACACATGAATGCCTTTTTTTTTCTTTTTTTTCCTCGCATGAGGTCGCATATTTTTTCCTCGCATGAGGTCGCATTGGCACCCACCCCAAACCCGGCTCTGGTCAAGACCACAGGTCCCAACACAAGAAGACCCAATGACAAACTGTGTCACTGTTCTCACACAAGGAACCTAATGACACATGAATGTCACTGTACCGGTCCCTGTGTCTAGACACATGATCCTAGCCAAAGGCCAGATATTAGTTTGTTTTTTTCCTCGCATGAGGTTGCATATTTTTTCCTCGCATGAGGTTGCATTGGTCCCCGCCCATACCCGGCTCTGGTCAAGACCACGTGTCCCAACAAAAGAAGACCCAATGACAACATGTGTCACTGTAGTGATCTTCTGTGTTTTCACACAAAGGACCTCATGACATAAATGTCACTACTGTTCCCTGTGTGTAGACCTTTTCTGTTTTTCCCTCGCATGAGGTCGAATATTTTTTCCTCGCATGAGGTCGCATTGGTACCCGCCCAAACCCGGCCACGGTCAAGACCACATGTCCCAACACTAGAAGACCCAGTGGCAAACTGTGTCACTGTAGTGATCTTCTGTGTTCTCACACAAGGGACCTAATGACACATGAATGTCTTTTTTTTCTCCTCGCATGAGGTCGCATTAGCACCCACCCCAAACCCGGCTCTGGTCAAGACCATATGTCCCAACACAAGAAGACCCAATGACAAACTGTGTCACTGTAGTGATCCTCTGTGTTCTCATACAAGGGACCTAATGACACATGAATGTCTTTTTTTTAAAATTTCCTCGCATGAGGTTGCATATTTTTTCCTCGCATGAGGTTGCATTGGTCCCCGCCCAAAACCCGGCTCTGGTCAAAACCACATGTCCCAACACAAGAAGACCCAATGACACCATGTGTCATTGTAGTGGTCTTCTGTGTTCTTACACAGAGGGCCTCATGACATGAATGTCACTGTACCGGTCCCTGTGTGTAGACACATGATCCTAGCCAAAAGCCAGATTTTTTTTCCCTCGCATATTTTTTCCTCGCATGAGGTCGCATTGGCATCCCCCCCCCCCCCCCAATCCGGCTCTGGTCAAGACCACATGTCCCAACACAAGAAGACCCAATGACAAACTGTGTCACTGTAGTGATCCTCTGTGTTCTCACACAAGGGACCTAATGACACATGAATGTCACTGTACCGGTCCCTGTGTCTAGACACATGATCCTAGCCAAAGGCCAGATATTAGTTTTTTTTCCTCGCATGAGGTTGCATATTTTTTCCTCGCATGAGGTTGCATTGGTCCCCGCCCATACCCGGCTCTGGTCAAGACCACATGTCCCAACACAAGAAGACCCAATGACAACATGTGTCACTGTAGTGATCTTCTGTGTTTTTACACAAAGGACCTCATGACATAAATGTCACTACTGTTCCCTGTGTGTAGACTTTTTTTTCCCTCGCATGAGGTCGCTTATTTTTTCCTTGCATGAGGTCGCATTGGTACCCGCCCAAACCAGGCCACGGTCAAGACCACATGTCCCAACACTAGAAGACCCAATGACAAACTGTGTCACTGTAGTGATCCTCTGTGTTCTCACACAAGGGACTGATGCGTGATGCCATATGATGATGGATGGTATCCGCATGTCTGGTTTTGTGTAGTGTGCAGATGTGTTCAGTCAAAACAATGTTCATACAAAAATAACAGGGCAATCCACATAGGACGTCAGTAAACTCACGACGTATAAAGTCAATGATTCTTGAAACAGCCGTTGACGTTTTTCTTCATTATTTATTGTGGACGCCACAGTGACAAAATGGTTACGCGAATATGTAGGCACATCAAACAGTCATTATCACAGCAACATTCAATACAGCAATAGACGGTAGACAGCATTACAATGATGAGTCAGATGCATGTTATATTTCATAGTGCTGTAAATGTAGTCAGGTGAAAAACTCCATCCTTTTCTATAACAGCCAGGAGATAACCAGATGTATGAGATCAGTTCACTCTCCTTAGTTTGACTTCAGCAAGACAGACACGTCTGCCGAAGTATAAATAATGTCCTCAAAAATATCCTCTAGATAATAAAGGTTTTCCAAACCTAGTTCATTTAACAAAGTAGCAAGTAATGGTCCTTGGTACATGCATCAACCGATGCAGTACAATACAGCGACATGTGAGCTGGGAAAACATCTCGTGACGACGACTTTCGAAGACAGGCTATGAATCGAAATCGCTCACGACCAAAAATCGATAGAGTTAATGAAAAAGTCAATTTACCTTGCTTTCATGAAATACACAGAAATATCACGCCTCCCGGCATGTGGGAAACACTAGAGGTATTATCTCGAATAAACGAAATATCCATAAGAGGACTACACATCCCTGACAGAACAAAAAATAGCGGAGATCCCCTCTTCAACGAGGCATCTCTTTCGCCATTCCAAATCGCTCACTCCACTAGTGGTGGGCGGAAACCGATCGACCAAGAAGCAAGACAAGTCATGCGCAGTCCAGCGCAAAATGACCACAGCTCAAAACTTAACTGCATTCGATACCAACGCGAGAAGACAAATGCTTACCGAGAAAAGTGACTATAAATTTCAAGCAGTTGTTGCCCTTGCGTTATAAAATAGATATTGAAATAAAACGATGTTGCGAGAATTTATCACGCAACATATCACCACCTCCTCCCGATAAAAAAAAATGTGGAACATATTTTTTTTTTTAAATATCAAAGAGCATGCGATAAGCGGCTCAAAACGCACGAATTATGCGCTGATAATTAATTAAATTGCCTAACATAGGCTAAATATAGAGTGTCTGGTGAGGATATACCTCAACAGAAAAATAAATATGTCTCAAAAAATATTCACATCGGGGAGGTGTCACCAACACACATCACGTTAGCATGTAAACACAATATACGTATGCAAGTTACTATAATCATCATTAAACAGCATACTCTAATATTGTCTTTAAAAATGGATGTACAAATCTGATAGGAAAATTTAAATAGTACATTCTTTGACATGTAATGACATAAGTACATAGTAAAGTTAAACTACATGACGATCCAGGACATATGCTCTGGTATTCCGAGGGTAAGTACACAATCTAGAACTCGTCATGCTTGATACTAGTAAGGTAAGTCCTCAGCTCAACAATGACATTCTGAGAAAGTACAAGCAATATAATGCTAATTAATAACTAATATGCTTCATAAGGTACAATACATTATTAATAATTGTGGCTGTTTAGTAAACTAACGGCCCTTATATTAACTACTCAGTCCTCCTCTATCATCTTAAAAAACGAACAGAAGAAGATGACAACAAAGCACGATAGTGTGTACATATAAAGTAAGTACAGATGTGCTAATCTATTGTAGAAATATAGGTGTGTTATGACTCTGTAATATATGGAAATATAGGACAGAAGTATTAGTTGGAGTCATGTGGGCATCTAGACAAAATGTCAGCCATCACATTATCCGCACCACGGATAGCTCGTACCGTGAAGTGAAAAGGTTGAAGAGCTATAGCATATCGAGTGGATCTCGAACTCTTCAAATTCTTAGTCTGAATAGCTGTAAGAGCTTTCTGATCAGTCTCTAGAATGAAATGTGCGCCCAGGAGGAATCTTTGTAGCTTTAGAATTGACCAAACCATCGCTAACAACTCACGGTCTAAAACCGAGTAGTTCCTCTCTGCCGCATTTAGTTTTCTAGAAATGTACATAACAGGATGCAGAGTATTTGCATATTCTTGCATCAGTGCTGCTCCAATCCCAGTGGATGAAGCATCACTCCGAAGAACAAAAGTCCTATCAAGAGTAGGTAATCTTAAGATGGGAGGAGAAGAAAATATATTCTTGATTTGGTCTAGTGAAGATTGGCATTCTTCAGACCAACGGACCAGATTAGGCGAACCTTTCTTCAACAATGTTGAGAGAGGTGCCATGATCGAAGATAAATTTGGAATAAATCTCCCATAAAATTGAATTAAACCTAAGAGACTCCTAACTTGTTTCTTCGTTTTAGGAACAGAGATGTTCAGTATTTTGGAAGTATTGTGGTCTTCTGTCTTCAAGAGACCATGACCAACACGATGACCCAGGAAAGAGATTTCACCAAAACCAACAAAAGCTTTAGAAGGTTTTGCTGTCAAATTATTCTCACGTAGAGTGGACAGTAAGTCATATAACCCTAAATAGTGATCTTCCCAGGTATCACTGAAGAGACAGATGTCATCTAAGTATGCGATGACATCCGAACGATGTGACAGAATTCGACGCATCATGCGAACGAAAGTGGCAGGGGCGTTCATGAGACCAAAAGGCATAACATTCCATTGAAATAGACCCCTAGGTGTAGAAAAAGCAGTAAGAGGTTTGGCATGCTCTGCTAAAGGCACTTGCCAATAACCTTTAGACAAGTCAAGTTTAGTGAAGAATCTAGAATTAGAAAGTCTAATCAGTAGATCTTCTAACAAAGGCATCGGTTCAGCGTCGAACTTTGTGACCTGATTCAATTTGCGATAATCAACGCAAATTCGTATGTTCTTATCCTTCTTCCGGACAATAACCATGGAAGAAGAATATGGTGAAGTCGATGGTTCAATTATATTTAATTGAATCATTTCATCCAATTCCTTTTCCACTTGCGACTGAAAGTGTATAGGAATAGGATACGGCCTAACCCTAATTGGATTATTGTCGGTAAGAATTATGTCATGTTCTATGACATCTGTGTGTCCAGGAATGTCAGTGAGAACATCCTGAAATGTTTGTAACATCGACGAGACTTGTCGATGTTCGTCACCAGAAAGATTAGGAGAAACAGAAACGTTTTTCCAAGATTCCGTGGAATGTAATGGAACCACTGGAAGGGGAAGGTTGACATCAGAGAAGGTAGCTTCCTCATCCTGAATGACAGACAGGGATGAATAATGACCGTGAGGTGCAGGAGCATCATCCGTTGCCTGGAAAATAGGCAGCAAATAGTCCGGACGTTCGTGAAATTCCGAAAGCATGTTTATGTGGAAAGTTTTATGCTTTCCATCAATATCGACCACATAGTCAACATCGGAAATCCGAGAGACTATTGCATACGGACCTTTCCATGCAATAAGAAGTCTATTTTCCCTACTGGGGAGTAGGACGAATGCTTTGTCACCTGGACAAAGTTGTCGTAGACATCTATTCTTGTTAGCAAACTGCCTTGCCTTCTCTTTAGCAATTTCTGATGAAGCAGTTGCTAGCTTACATGCCTCAATGATCTTTTGTCTAAGAGCAATGACATACTCATATGAGGATTGAGTTTCATCGCTAATATCATCGGCAGTGATGAGATCGTGTAATAAAGACATAGGGCCGCGTGGACGCGCGCCAAAGACAAGTTCGAAGGGAGAAAATCCTGTGTGTTCATTAGGGACTTCTCTATAGGCAAAGAGAGCCGCGGGTAAAACCCTGTCCCAATCTTGAGGATGATCTTCAGTTATCTTACCAAGCAAAGTCTTGAGCGTTCTATTCAGACGCTCAACTAACCCATTAGACATAGGATGGTAGATACTACTGAGAGATCGTTCAATATGTAAGGTAGACATTACCTGTGACATAGTGTCAGATATGAGTTGAGTGCCATGGTCTGACAATATTTCTCTGGGGAACCCCAAGCGAGAAAATATCAACCAAAGAGCATCTGCGATATCTGTAGTAGATATGCTCTTAAGAGGAATAGCCTCTGGCCAACGTGTGCACATATCGACACATGTAAGGATAAACTGATGTCCTCTGGCCGACTTGACCTTAAAAGGGCCAATAATATCTATGGCCATTTTCTGAAACGGCCGAATAGGAATGTCAGCAGCCTGGATAGGCGCAGCATGTCGTGGTCCTCTAGATTTGACCTCCTGACATACGTTGCATGATCGGCAGTAAATACGAATGTCCTTATTGACAAAAGGCCAAAAGAAAGCCGCAAGGACTCTCGACTTCGTACGGGCAAAACCCATATGTCCAGCACATTGCGAGTCATGAGCATGTTGTAATATTTGCACTCTCATGCTCTTGGGAACAAGAATTTGCGAATGTGCCGACGTAGTCGAATCTTGTACCATACGTACAAGTACGCCGTTTCTCATTGCAATCCAAGATTTTCTATTTGTATCCTGATTCGGATCACCTTTCTTCGCAAGAACGAAGAATTTTTTTAAAGAAGGATCTTCTTCTTGCAATTTTATGAAAGAGTCACGAGTGATTACTAAGTGACTATCTTGGCTATCAACTTCATTATCACTATTCAGTGAAGTTTCGGGTGTTTGTAGAGCTTGTGCTCTTGTAACTACTGCATTTGTAGCTTGCATGTTATTATCTTCCCAAGCAGCAATCTGCTGTGGGGTACACTCCCTAACTCCGTGAATACGACCAATAATAAGGTCCGCAATAGGATTAGGTAAGAGACAAGCATGCACATCTCCAGTAAAGAAAGGAGTGGCAATGCGAATTACAGCAGTAGGATATTTTTCTAGAGTGCCGCCAAATGTGACACATTTAATAACCCTTCCTGTAGCACAAGATGGATCTACAAGCGATTGTCTAACACCAATAGTGGTGCATCCGGAATCGAAAAGTAGTGAGACCGGAGTATCATTAACAAGACCCTTATGTAGAATTAAAGAACCCCTCCCGTCATGCGCAACAGCAGCAGGAAGAGCGGGAAGTGGGTGACCACAACTCAAAGTAGTTATGGTACCCGGTTCGAATAAAGTACTGCATTGGGGGCATTTGTTTGCTCTCTCAAAGTCAAAAGCAGAACCAGTGACAGCGTCAAAGTTTTTACTATCAACAACATGATTACAGGCTCCCTCAGTTTCCTGTTGTACAGCATTAGCCTGCTGATATCTCTTTTTTTTGTGTTGAGATCTACCCCGACTATTATTACCTCTGAAGTTATCAGAGTTATTATTATCTCTGCAGTTATTATTGTCTCTATTGTAATTGTTATCCTGGTTCGAATTCCAGTTTCCACGATTACTATCATGTTCACATTGATGCGAACATCTATTTGTTTGGTTCTGAGGTCTTCGGCAGGAATAACCTCTATTACCATATCCTCTTTTGAAATGCTTATAATTATTAGGGTGATAGTAACGAGTACTATCAGGTTGTCTCCAATTCTTCGAAGAAGAATCACCATGAAATTGATTTCCATGATTTTGACAGAAATTACCGCTACTCTTTCTATCAAAATTTTGTTGGAATCTACGAGCAAAGTTTTGACCATACGGAGCTGCCGAAGCAACTGGTAAACCTTCTTTCACCTTAGAGTTACCCATGGTTATGTGTGGGTGCGCAGTTACGTATTGGCAACAGAAATCTTCCATTTCTTTTATTGTTTTAGGTTTACGTTCATGAAGGAAAGCTAGGAAAGACTCATTGACAGACGACATGACTTTGTCTCTAAGTATTAAGTCCATAAGTCCTTCATAAGTTTTTTCCGTCTTAGATAGTTCAACCCATCGTGAGAAAGTAATGCGTATTCTTGCAATAAACTCGGAGAATTCAACTCCATTTTCAGGTAACATGTTTTTAAATTGTAGACGATAGCCGTCTTCGTTAAGCTGATATTTCTTTAACAAAGCGGCCCTGACAACCTCATAATTGTTCTTGTCAGGTTCATCCACCATATTTAATATACTTAGAGCTTTACCTGTCAGTATCCCTGATAACTGATAAACATATTTTGCTTTGTCTATGTTATGAGCTGTACATGCTTGTTCAAATCTGTCCAGATAGAACATTATGTCATCACTGGAAGGACTAAATGTTGGTAACTTAATCTTAAAAGTATCATTATTAGCCTTACCAGAAGATGAACCCTTGTTTGAATCATTACCATTACTCATGCTCGTCAATTTCAATTTTTCCAACTCTAAAGCTAAGACCTTTTCTTCATGTTCCATTTTTGCTTTCTCTTTCCTCTCATCAGACTCTCTCTGTAATCTTCTTTCCTCAGCCTGAGCCTCTTTTGAAGTCTTTCAGCTTCTTTTTCAAGTCTTTCATTTTCAGCCTCTTTTTCAAGTCTTTTATTTTCAGCCTCTTTTTCAAGTCTTTTATTCTCAGCCTCTTTTTCAAGTCTTTTATTCTCAGCTTCTAGCTGGAGTTTTCTTTCCTCAGCTTCTGATTCCCTTTTTTGTTTTTCCATTTCCATTTGGAATCTTTTTTCATCCACCTGCATCTGCAGTTTCTTTTGTTCAGCTTCCATATGCAGTTTCTTTTGTTCAGCTTCCATTGCTTTATCATATCGAGCAGTTGCAAATTCTTCTAACTTATCACCAGTCTTCCCAAGCAATTTACCCTGCTCAATAAAGTGCTCAAATGTAGACATGTTGTCTAACATATGAGTCCAAAACCTGAAATAATTAACTAATTTATTTCAAACCTAAGTGTAACAAGTCTTAATTAAGCACTTGTATATTCACATCACATTATATTATCCCAGTCTCTGTGGGAAACAAGTCTCCAATCAAAGAACTTGTATATGAAATATCAGCACTCAATTCTTGATCATAAGTGCACTTCTCATTCAATAGTGCACGACACTATTCATCATTCATTTATCATCAGTGTAGTAGTAACAGTGCATTAGCATAGCCCATTAACTAATTACTATAACTGTAAACAATGACTATGTAAACACATGCAGAATGTAAACATTGAAAATGTAAACAATACAAACAATGTAAACAATAACAATGTAAACAATAACAAAGATCAGCAACAATACAAAAACGTTCGCAGAAATCAACTAAAAATAAAGCAGAAATTAATGAAATATCACAAAAAATGTGACGATATCTGCGATAGAATTAAACAAAATACATGACACCACAGTGTATAAACAAAAATGTTGTATGAAACTAAATTATAGACAAGAGTAGGCTAACAAATACAAACAAATCAAAACAAAACTAAAGAATGCGAAATAATAACGAAAACAATATTAAAACATGTCATCACAGCTAACATAAATAGCAACAGAAGTCGCTTAGCAAATTCCAGTATCGGAAATTTGCAAACCCTACAGAAAACGCTCACAATAGACGACCTCTATGACGTGGCATAATCTAACGGAGACACCACCCAACCGAGAACCCGCTGAAATATAAACATATAAATATACAAATAACATATAAACATATAACATATAGAATGAGATGATACACAGAAGACTCAGCAGAAGTATAAGGGCACAGTTTACATACAAACAGGCCACTTAACTTATAGGCTTCCAATCGTAGAACAGCAGAAAAACGGATGTCAATCAACGTCCTAAAGAGCGAAGCTCCAACGATGATGGCACATCTGAACTGCTTCCACTGCTAACACGATGGTACAAGAGCTTCTGAAATACTGTGTGTTGAGTTGTTTCGGCACTTGACCTTCTAATCCAAAAGTAAGTTGATGGAAATCGGTACTTGGCCTTCTTCAGAAAACAACCCGTTTCAACCGGCACTTGACCTTCACAAAAACGACAGCACTGGAACCTTGACAGCAGCAACTTGCTTGACTTGCGTAAAAGATAACAGCAGTCCGAGTTATCCGGCAACATGTAACAACGCCGGGTACTGTCAAATTCTTGTTTCCGTCAAAAAGTTGAAATTTTGACTTTTACCGGGCAACGCCGAGTACTTTGAAAATTTTGAAGATGTTGACTGTATTGAAGAATGTTAATTTCTTGAAGGATGCTGATGAATTCTTGTTGAAAATGAAGTGGGTAAGGGACCCCGTGTTTGCTGGTACCAGAATCAAACCAGCTTATGGCCACCAAATGATGCGTGATGCCATATGATGATGGATGGTATCCGCATGTCTGGTTTTGTGTAGTGTGCAGATGTGTTCAGTCAAAACAATGTTCATACAAAAATAACAGGGCAATCCACATAGGACGTCAGTAAACTCACGACGTATAAAGTCAATGATTCTTGAAACAGCCGTTGACGTTTTTCTTCATTATTTATTGTGGACGCCACAGTGACAAAATGGTTACGCGAATATGTAGGCACATCAAACAGTCATTATCACAGCAACATTCAATACAGCAATAGACGGTAGACAGCATTACAATGATGAGTCAGATGCATGTTATATTTCATAGTGCTGTAAATGTAGTCAGGTGAAAAACTCCATCCTTTTCTATAACAGCCAGGAGATAACCAGATGTATGAGATCAGTTCACTCTCCTTAGTCTGACTTCAGCAAGACAGACACGTCTGCCGAAGTATAAATAATGTCCTCAAAAATATCCTCTAGATAATAAAGGTTTTCCAAACCTAGTTCATTTAACAAAGTAGCAAGTAATGGTCCTTGGTACCTGCATCAACCGATGCAGTACAATACAGCGACATGTGAGCTGGAAAAACATCTCGTGACGACGACTTTCGAAGACAGGCTATGAATCGAAATCGCTCACGACCCAAAATCGATAGAGTTAATGAAAAGTCAATTTACCTTGCCTTCAGGAAATACACAGAAATATCACGCCTCCCGGCATGTACAAATACACTAGAGGTATTATCTCGAATAAACGAAATATCCATTAAGAGGACTACACATCCCTGACAGAACAAAAAATAGCGGAGATCCCCTCTTCAACGAGGCATCTCTTTCGCCATTCAAATCGCTCACTCCACTAGTGGTGGGCGGAAACCGATCGACCAAGAAGCAAGACAAGTCATGCGCAGTCCAGCGCAAAATGACCACAGCTCAAAACTTAACTGCATTCAATACCAACGCGAGAAGACAAATGCTTACCGAGAAAAGTGACTATAAATTTCAAGCAGTTGTTGCCCTTGCGTTATAAAATAGATATTGTAATAAAACGATGTTGCGAGAATTTATCACGCAACAGGGACCTAATGACACATGAATGTCTTTTTTTTTCTCCTCGCATGAGATCGCATTAGCACCCACCCCAAACACGGCTCTGGTCAAGACCATATGTCCCAACACAAGAAGATCCAATGACAAACTGTGTCACTGTAGTGATCCTCTGTGTTCTCACACAAGGGACCTAATGACACATGAGTGTCTTTTTTTTTTTTAAATTTCCTCGCATGAGGTTGCATATTTTTTCCTCGCATGAGGTTGCATTGGTCCCCGCCCAAAATCCGGCTCTGGTCAAAACCACATGTCCCAACACAAGAAGACCCAATGACACCATGTGTCATTGTAGTGGTCTTCTGTGTTCTTACACAGAGGGCTTCATGACATGAATGTCACTGTACCGGTCCCTGTGTGTAGACACATGATCCTAGCCAAAAGTTAGATTTTTTTTTCCCCTCGCATGAGGTCGCATATTTTTTCCTCGCATGAGGTCGCATTGGTACCCACCCCAAACCCGGCTCTGGTCAAGACCACATGTCCCAACACAAGAAGACCCAATGACAAACTGTGTCACTGTAGTGATCCTCTGTGTTCTCACACAAGGAACCTAATGACACATGAATGTCTTTTTTTTTTCTTCTCGCATGAGGTCGCATTAGCACCCACCCCAAACCCGGCTATGGTCAAGACCATATGTCCCAACACAAGAAGACCCAATGACAAACTGTGTCACTGTAGTGATCCTCTGTGTTCTCACACAAGGGACCTAATGACACATGAATGTCTTTTTTTTAAATTTCCTCGCATGAGGTTGCATATTTTTTCCTCGCATGAGGTTGCATTGGTCCCCGCCCAAAACCCGGCTCTGGTCAAAACCACATGTCCCAACACAAGAAGACCCAATGACACCATGTGTCATTGTAGTGGTCTTCTGTGTTCTTACATAGAGGGCCTCATGACATGAATGTCACTGTACCGGTTCCTGTGTGTAGACACATGATCCTAGCCAAAAGCCAGATATTTTTTTTCCTTTTTTTTTCCTCGCATGAGGTCGCATATTTTTTCCTCGCATGAGGTCGCATTGGCACCCGCCCAAACCCAGCCCCGGTCAAGACCACATGTCCCAACACTAGAAGACCCAATGACAAACTGTGTCACTGTAGTGATCCTCTGTGTTCTCACACAAGGGACCTAATGACACATGAATGTCATTGTACCGGTCCCTGTGTCTAGACACATCATCCTAGCCAAAAGCCAGATTTTTTTTTTCCTCGCATGAGGTCGCATATTTTTTCCTCGCATGAGGTCGCATTTACCCTCCCAAACCCGGCCCTGCTCAAGACCACATGTCCCAACACAAGAACACCCAATGACAAAATGTGTCACCTATTGATCATCTGTGTTCTCACACAAAGGACCTAATGACACATGAATGTCACCGTACCGGTCCCTGTGTCTAGCCTTTTTTTTTCCTCGCATGAGGTCGCATATTTTTTCCTCGCATGAGGTCGCATTGGCACCCACCCCAAACCCGGCTCTGGTCAAGACCACATGTCCCAACACAAGAAGACCCAATGACAAACTGTGTCACTGTAGTGATCCTCTGTGTTCTCACACAAGGGACCTAATGACACATGAATGTCACTGTACCGGTCCCTGTGTCTAGCCTTTTTATTTTTTTTTTCCCTCGCATGAGGTCGCATTGTCCCCGCCCAAACCCGGTTTCGGTCAAGACCACATGTCCCAACACAAGAAGACCCAGTGACAAAATGTGTCACCTAGTGATCTTCTGTGTTCTCACACAAAGGACCTAATGACACAAGAATGTCACTGTACCGGTCCCTGTGTCTAGACACATGATCGTAGCCAAAGGCCGGATACTTTTTTTTTTTTTCCTCGCATGAGGTCGCATTTACCCACCCAAACCCGTCCTTGGTCAAGACCACATGTCCCAACACACGAAGACCCAATGACACCATGTGTCATTGTAGTGATCTTCTATGTTCTCACACAAAGGACCTCATGACATAAATGTCACCGGTCCCTGTGTCTAGACACATGATCCTAGCCAATTTTTTTTTTCCCTCGCTTGAGGTCGCATATTTTTTTCCTCGCATGAGGTCGCATTGTCCCCGCCCAAACCCGGCTCTGGTCAAGACCACATGTCCCAACACAAGAAGACCCAATGACAAACTGTGTCACTGTAGTGATCCTCTGTGTTCTCACACAAGGGACCTAATGACACATGAATGTCACTGTACCGGTCCCTGTGTCTAGACACATGATCCTAGCCAAAGGCCAGATACTAGGCATTGGGTCTTCACAGCATTATTCGTGCTGTACATAAGGTTCAGATGAACAGTAATTTGGTGTGGTTGAAATAAAAGAGTAATGGAAAATGGGTTAGAAAATATAAATAATCTAGGAAACGGGCTATTTGTCTTTGAGATGGGAGATAAAAGATTGTACACCCGTGCTTGGAGAGAATTGAGGAAACCCTTTAATTCCAAGCCTCTGAAAACAAGGCTGGTTTACACTTAGTTAGTTTTAGATATATACAGTTATAGTGTACGAAATTTGCATAATGAGTGTTCTAATATGCCTTAAGTAAGGGAATGTAACGTTAAAGTAAAAACCTCAAAGGGAGACTACAATTAATTAGCGCTTCTTGCAGATTAAGTGAGCAGAGAGAAAAAATAACTCACGAGAAAAATGAGCAAGGCGTAAACAGTACGGAACAAAAGCTCACTGAGTTGTTTACGTAGGAGAGGAGCGTGAGTTTTATGATCGGTGAGTTGAAAGCGATGGACCAATCGTATTGACCGGAAAACAAAAACGGATGACGGGATGATGATTTGAAGGACAAAAGAAATTAGTCCTGACAGAGAAGTTAACGAGGCAAGTCGTGTGATGCCAGGCTCTCAAGAAGTGAAACAGTGAAACCTGTGGGTGACATGAGTTTTCACAGATGAAGTAGCTAGTTTTAGCATGATTAGCGGTAGCAATTCTGGAGACTAGCCTAAATTGTGTTCATTGAATTGTGTTAAACGTAGGATTAGCACATAGGGGTGATTTAGTAGGAGATGTGATAGGTACTTGGATTCATTTTGACACGGTAAGAAAGACTCTTGCTATTTTTATAGACTTTCAGTCAACTTATAACCAGAGGTTTATGATGCTCATGTTTAAAGGTACGCACCACAAGAACTAACATTGAAACAAGTACGACTGAAGAAAGTATAAAGTGGATAACATAACGTTTTATTAGCTGATAGCCAGGATGGGTTGTTGTATAAAGAGACATGCTCTCTCTCTCTCATTGAACAGTAAATCAGAAGAAGAGAGAAGAGATAATGGTGACTTTGATAATTATGAGACAACTCAGGTGCTCTCTCTCATCTGACAGTAAGTATGAGGACGCCACAACATGATTTGATTTTATATATGAACCATGTATAGATATTGATGTATTTTTATGAGTTAGGCCTGACAGGGCAGTTACGGGAGTTAAGGTGGAGAAATAGACAAAGAGAATAAATTGTAGGCAGACCACCTACGCATAAGTAAGAGTCTGCAGAAGAGGCAACAAATATACCTTTTGGAACAAGTTGAATTAAGGGCTGAATAAATGAACATGAAATGGATTATTGAACCATACACCTTATTGGAAAATGTCGGAACTTTAATTTTGTAAATAAATTTGTTATAAAATTGAAACTACCACTCAAGTTGACTTGATTTATAGAAGGTTATGGAGTGGGTGTGAGAAATAAGGAGTAAAAGCACAAAATTAATATCATGGTACGCCACAATACGATCAGTAGTCGCTGAACAACAACAAGGAGGGAAGAACGGATCCTGGGTTATAAAAGAACCAAGCCATAACTCATCCAAGAATCACCACCTCTGGCGGTAAGGGCCAGTGAAGAGATTATCTTACTTGGAAAATAAAGTCAAAGATATAGTCTGCCAGTTCGAGTAGATAACGACTGGGCCTGCCTCAGTCACCTAGTACAAGAATGGAACTCAAAACTGTAGAGCAGACACTATCACATATTACTAATTGATGCCGTAACCAGTCCACGGTGCTGTGGCATATTACTAATTGGTGCCTTTTAGACCAGTCTTCAAGATAAACACACCCAACTGTCACAATACATTAACCAGTAGCTAACTAGCTGAGGAAAGATTGCATCTTAAACAGTTGCAAGACGTATTACGGCCATTCTTTGCATCAAAGTCTGGATATTTAACAAAGTGGGGGTGAGTTGTAACATGTACATTCTCTTGTTTTATATGTAAAATTGACATATATGAATTACTTATTTCTGTAAAGTTATGTTCGACGCTGGCAACTGTGATATAGCGCGCCTATCCTTATCGCCATGTACCTTTTTCGTCATCTTTCTTATTTCATTTCTCTCCCGTTTCATCATTTTTATAGTAACATTTCATAATCACTGCCTGCACTTAAGTGTAACACGCCTTTGATATTTTCCCACCTTAATTTATCTTCTTCTAGAACCCACCTGGCTAGATAGACAAAGTACTGTTTGACTTTGGAGACGCCCGGATTGGCCATAGAAATAATTCGGTTAATGCCTAATCCGCTGTTGAAAGAAAGCGAGTGTCACCACATTGGGACACAACAACGCGTCGCCAGAGCGATCGACAACAAAGGGCTTGTGACACGCACGGTATCCAGATGGTAGACCGTGATAGCGGCTAGGCCACTTACATGTCGTGTACGTGGCAAGACAATGGATACATAGACTATAAGAAAACACTTACAGGCCATACGGCAAAGAAACAAAAGAGGGCGACGTTCAGACGAGACAGAAGGCTTTGTGACGAAGGGGGCAGATAATTTCTGTATCGAGCAGCCAATCTAAAACCAAGGTTTATATCGAAACCGAACAGACAGTACGGAGTGAAGAGCTGATTGCGAGAGCCCACCCAATTTTAGCGAGTGACGTGCACTGAAATGGCACGCGAGCATGACGAACCTCGTATGACAAGATGGACGCCTAGTTATTGGACCAGAGGGCGGAAGCAACACAGTCCACGACTTCTGACATATTGGCAACCCGAAATATAACGACACATTCACCAGAAGTCAGTTCGAATTTTCATTCACACGTTGAGCATAGTGTTTTCGCAGAGCAAATCATGTTCCATTATGTCATTCCCGTGTGGAGTTTAATTTTATAAAGTGTTCTTAACGAATTAGCGAAGGGACAAAATAATTTTTAGAAATTGTGTTTCATTATTGCTTTTTGCACTCAGCCTCATAGTTAAATGTGCGAACGACTGTTTTTGTTCCATTTACTTCTATTCGTTAATTAAGCAAATCCAATATTTTTCTTCTATGATAATAAAAAGAAGTAATTCATAGTTACATACTTCATGTCACATAACATCTTTTGTTGTGCACCTGAGCTTTAATGGAATAAACATATCTTCTGTTGCGCACACCAGCTTTAAAGGAAATGGCGCAAAAGGGTGCAATGGTGAGGATTGGACAGGAAGCCTTGAGAAAAAGTTGTCAGTTAGCCGGCTAGAATAGCCGTAGTTCATTTCCTTATGCTCGCCTTCTTATTATTAGTTTCAGGCAGCGTTGTTTGCATAATTTGATGGTAGCGGGCTGTGTTGAGCCAATCAGATGGTTTTTGCTTTTATTATTGAAATTATATGTGTGGTATCGTGATCATTAAAAGGTAGATTGTCAGCACGCCTTCGGGTCTTATTTGTGTGACCTCTCGCAGTTATATACGAGTTAATAAGAGGACAGTGGCATAATGAAAGTGAAGGAATTATACTGTGACATATTTTGGGGGCTGTGGTCCTCTATACTGGTGTATTTTAGCGTTCCACGTTCTTAGTGACTGGTGATATCTGTATTATTGATCTTATTACGGGCTCTCGCATAGCAAGTTTACAGTTTTCGAGGCTTTTGTTGGCGATTGGGTTGAATCACATTAAATGTGCAAGTGGTTTTTCTGATAATGGCATGTTGCAATGGGTTTGTAACTGGCGAATACAAGCTATAAGTTTCTCGATTGACTCAATGAGCAGTTTGACTACTATGAAGCCAAGGTTTTAAGAGTTCCTGTCTGCCAGGACGACGACGACGCCGTGTTATTGTTGAATTAGTTTCAATTGTCATTGATTTAGAGAGCTATTTGTGGGTCTGTCGTAATTGTGGTGGAAAATATGATGTTTTAGTTCCATCCAGGCGTAGGCGAAGATGTTTTCATTTGTCGGTCATTGCAGTTGTCTGCTAATTTTTTTGGTTCTCTTTTGTCCATTGGTGGCCTACCTGCTGAGAGTACGAAGACGTCGACTACATTGGTATTTGTGGTACGACAGATTATGTGGATACTACACGTGTGTACCTGCCAGTACACATCTTTCGGCTCGCCTCTACCATGAATACGTTGCCTTACCTGTGCATGCTTATTGCGCAACCCTGCTGCAGTGACCTTTTGTCTGTATGACAATTTTACTCCTCGTTTGTAAATGCTACCGACTATCTTTGTCTTCGTTGAGTTTACCAGTTATCATTTACTATGCTGGTGTAGCCTTTCTTGGACACAGACATAAGAAGGTCATTTACATTGGTGTGGATTTTTACGACAAAAAACGGAATGGGAGAATACTGAACAGTGATGAGTTTTCTTATTACTAAACCCATTGGTGTCTTTAAGGCTTCAGATACGAGAATGACTGACGCCGATTGTAGATCTTGTCTTTGAACTTGTTCAGAACATTTTGCCGCTGCCTGACAGTTCAGAGTGCACTAAACGTACTGATTGTGGCACTAACATCTTTCGTTACTATTTGTGCTTTTGTCTCGTGATACATTATCATCTTTCGATTGAGGAGCTGGTATCTGGACTTTAAGGATTCAGTCTACAGAAAGACAGTCATATATTTAGTTATATTTCTTGCTTTCTTTCCTTTTTGCTGTTCTGATTTCTTTTTGACGTCATTTTATTTTATAAGTTTCAATTATCGTCATGTTTTTAATTGCTGGTCTACTCTGCTCATCCATTTGAATTTTTTTTAACTCTTTTCTTCATATGCTGTTATTTGCTGTGATTTTTTTGTGTGTAACTATTTTATTATCTGTTATTTTCATTGTCCCTGAGGCAGACAAGGAAATTGCGATGAAAATGTTGGAGCTTGATTCTGGCAATCCTAGTTCGACTTCTAGGGAGCCAGCTCGCCCTTATAGGCTACGATTACCGAATTTTCGGGATGAAGTAGATTGCATTGACTTATTTTTGGAAAGATTTGAATCAGCGCTCTTGCCTGGAGGGTAAGGAAGGAGGAATGGCCTTCACTGTTATCTGCATTGTTTTCCGGCTCCGCTTTATACACCGTATATAGTTTGCCTGTGGCTGACAGAACTAATTATGATATCGTAAAGGCAACATTGCTGAGAGAGTTTAAGTTGACAGCCGAAGGGTATCGCTCTCGTTTCAGGGATGCGATGCCTAGTGCCGACCAAGATTTCGGCTCTTTTGTCACCAAAATTAAACTTCTCCTTAATAGATGGACAGAGCTGGAGGGAATAAACACGGATTTTGATGGACTGTTTGATCTCATGTTGCGGGACAAGGTGTTGTCCTCGTGTTGTTCTGACATGGTTGCAATTTTTCAAGAACGCAAACACAGAAACATTACTGCTATGGCAGAGTTGGTGCGGCAGTACGTTACTGCTCACCCTGGTAAGACAATTCACAAGTCCTTTGTCCCTGAGCCTTTCGCTACATGTGTTGGCAAGGTTATTGGGAAACCTTTCCTGCAACATCGGTCCAAGAGTGCGGACAGGTTTGCCAGGTGGAGGTTTGATCGGCAATACTCTAGTGGGCATGGATCTCATGGGAGCTATGATAGCTTTAAGGGGTTTAATCCCGAAAAAACAATCATTCTACCGTCAAGATAGATCTCCGTTTAGATACACGGGAGATAGACATGAAAGGCCACTCGGAGGCAGGTCATAATAGATACTCCCAACAATCCCGATCATCGCTGGTATCAAAGAAGTGGTCCGAGGAAAAAGGATGAAAGGAATGACAAACGTGAGCAAGAACTACTCAATTCACCAAAGGGTAGTCCTAAACATGATTATGGTAGTCAGCTTCGATGTGGCGCGTGTGACGGAAGGGGACATGCTGCAAAAAAAAAAGTCTGTCCAAACAATTCAGAAAAGGCTAATGCTGCATACGTTCTGAAAACCTTTAATAACGAGGATTGCGAGGGATGTAAGCCTTTGCTTGAGCCTGATGGCAGACCACTACTGGTTTGTCGTCATACTCTGTCTTGCATCTCTTCTCTCGATGGGAGCGGAAATTTAGAGTTACACCAGGGCATGGTTCAGAACAGGTTGGTGTCTGTGCTGAAGGACATAGGAGGCACTACGATAGGAGTGCGCCGATCATGTATTGACAAATCGTGCCTTAATGGTAAGACTGTCGGATGCGTGACATTTGGGGGGAATGTTGAATATTACCCCCTGGCAATTATAGAGGTGGGTACACCCTTTATTTCTGGTCGGGTACAGGCGTGTGTTCTTGAGGCTCTGGTAGTCGATTTGATTATAGGGAACGTGCTTGGTGTTTGTGACTGTACCCTGGCCGACACCAGAAAATGGCATATCGAACCGTCAGTTGTGGCCAATGCGGTGGTCACAAGAGCGCAGACCAGAGCAGACAACAATGTATTATTCATTCAGCTGGAACTACCGTCTTCGGACGCGGTCCCATGTATTGCCTCCACGGGTCCCGATGTACCAGTAGCGGATTTTGTCCAGCAGCGGCGAGCTGATAGGACATTGCAGAAATGTTACACTTTGGCTCTAAAAATTGATGTGAAGTGCACGAAGTCGGCACGTTACTGGTTTGAGTTGAAAAATGGTGTTCTTACCAGATGCTTTTCCAGCCAATTCGAATTCAAGCGCTAGGTGGTTGTGCCTGTCGCCTTTAGATCAAAGGTGTTGCAGGTGGCACACGATTCACCGTTTGCTAGACATATGGGGGTTGCAGAAACTTGCCATAGAGTTACAAGGTATGTCACAATTCTATTGGCTGGCTTACAACAAAGATATTAAAGTATACTGCAGGTCTTGCAGTGTATGCCAGCCAGTGACAATTAGGGGTAAATTACCGAAGGCCCCGTTGCAGGTTGTTGATTTATCGGTTCGGCCCTTCCAGACAGTTGCCATCGATATCATTGGTCCGCTTTTTGTTGCAGCAGAGAGAGGCTTTCGTTTTATTTTGACAATGGTGGATCTGTGCACAAGATGGCCCGAGGCTGTGCCATTGAGGACAATAACCTCTCAGGCTGTGGCGGATGAATTGCAGATGTTGTTCAGTAGGTTTGGTTTTCCCGAGGTGATATTGTCAGATAGGAGACGTCAATTCATTTCCAAGGAAATGGCCGAGATCACTAAATTATTGGGCATTTCCCAATCTTTCACCAGCCCTTGTCATCCCCAGTCAAACGGTGTCTGTGAACGATTTAATGGCGCATTGAAGGATATGTTGGCCAAGGTCACTGCTGAATTTCCCCAAGAATGGGATAAATTCCTTTCAGCTGTATTATTTGCATATAGAGAGGCGCCTCAGGAGAGCACCGGGTTCTCCCCATTTGAACTATTGTACGGGGCGAATCCGAGGGGCCCAATGCACATTCTGAAAGATATATTGGTTGGCGAGTGTTCTGATGGGTCCTCCGTTTCCAGTTACGAATACGTCATAAACCTGCGTGACCGTATTGTCAAAGCGTGTGCCGTGGCACGTGATAATTTATCCATGGCGGTGGCGCGGTACCGGCAGTACGCTAACCGCGGATCAAAACTACTGTTCTTGGTTCCCGGTGAAGAGGTATGGCTTCTTCTGCCATCAAAGGAAGACCGTTTGAGCATTACATGGCAGGGACCGTTTAAGGTGCTTAAGAAGGTAACGGATGTTGATTATTTAATCCAGGTTCGGAACAAGGAGAAGGTATTCCACATTAATATGTTAAAACCTTGAATGGAACGGCCATAGGCTCTAAAAGAGGTGGACACTAGGTTTGTCTGGGAAGACTCCGAGGATGGCATGTTCTGTGGTCATTGGTGAGTTGGGTGTCATAGGAGATGATATTAATCTCCAGCTGTCTCTCGTTCCCCTTGCTCCATCCGAGTCTTTAATAGAATGTGCAGATCTGTGACGGCCTAACGATAACACATAAATCTGAGGCACGATCGGTCATTGGAGATCCAAAGGATGTTCTCACTGATTTGCCAGGACATACCGACTTGATCTGCCACAATATCATCCTGACGGACGACCAACCGATCAGGGTGAAGCCGTATCCACAGCCATTACATTTCAAGTCGGCGATTGAAAAAGAACTAGATGACATGTTACGGTTGGGGATCATTTCTCCATCGGAGTCCCTGTGGTCGTGGTACGAAAGAAAAATGGGTCCTTGCGTGTCTGCATCGACTTCCGTAAATTAAATAGTGTCACTGTGATTGACACTGAGCCAATACCGAACCAAGAAGATCTCCTTACTCAACTTTCCCATGCCAGGTTTTTTAGTAAACTGGATTTATCTCGGGGAAACTGGCAGGTTCCTCTTACCGAGTTGGCTAAACCTTTAACGGCATTTTCCACCCCAAAGGGTTTATTTCAGTTTAATTTTATGTGTTTCGGGCTAGTTAATGCTCCCGCAACTTTCGTCAGAATGATGAGAAAGTTACTAGGTCATCGTACGGATGTGATTACGTACATCGATGACATCTGCCTGTTCCACATGGGAACAACATATGTCGGGGTTGGCTTCCCTGTTGCTTTGGTTACGTAGGCATGGTTTAACGGCACGCCCTAGTAAGATTTTTATCGGTTTTAGGGAGTTGAATTTTTTGGGGTTTTTAGTAGGTAATAATCTATTGAAACCCGAGATTAGCACGGTTACAAAAAATTTTAGAACTACAAGCACCTAGGACTAAGAAGCAGGTCAGAAGCCTGATAAGACTTGTCAATTTTTATTGCAAGTTCATCCCTCAGTGTTCTTCTATTTCTGATGCTTTAACCTCTCTTACTAGTAAAGGAATGCATAACAGGGTTGTATGGTCGGCAGAATGCGAGAAAGCGTTGTCAAAAATCAAGAAGATATTTTCCAGGCGACACATCCTGCTTTTGCCTGATTTACGCAAACCCTTTATACTGCAGACCGACGCGTCATCTGTGGGCATTGGCGCATGCCTTATGCAAGACCACGAGGGTACGCTACATCCTGTGATGTATGTTAGTCGGAAGCTGTTACCGGCGGAGACCAGGTACTCCACGATCGAAAGGGAATGCCTGGCTATAGTATGGGCAGTGTCAAAACATCCCGATACTTGATAGGGTCCCAGTTTATACTTCAAACAGATCATCGACCTTTACTGTTTTTAAAATCTTCGAAGTCGACAAGCTCACAGTTGGGCCTTATTACTACAACAGTTCCAGTTCACAATTATCCCATTAGAGGGTAGAGTTAATGTCGTGGCAGATGCTCTGTCTAGATTGTAATTTTTGGGACATGAGTTATATCTGTGTTCGTAGGCACGCCGTCTACGTACAACAATGTCAATTGTTTTGTCTATTATTTTGTTGTATGCTGTGAGATCTACTGTTCTCATCGAGAAGAAAACTCCGTTGTCTTTTCTGGGGAAGGGGGTAGAAGTCACATAATATCTTTTGTTGCGCACCTGAGCTTTGATGGAATAAACACATCTTTTGTTGCGCACATCAGCTTTAAAGGAAATGGTGCAAAAGGGTGCAATGGTGAGGATTGGACATGAAGCCTTGAGATAAAGTTGTCAGTTAGCAGGCTAGAATAGCCGTAGTTCATTTCCTTATGCTCGCCTTCTTATTATTAGTTTAAGGCAGCGTTGTTTGCATAATTTGATGGTAGCGGGCTGTGTTGAGCCAATCAGATGGTTTTTGCTGTTATTATTGAGGTTATATGTGTGGTATCGTGATCATTAAAAGGTAGATTGTCAGCACGCCTTCGGGTCTTATTTGTGTGACCTCTCGCAGTTATATACGAGTTAATAAGTCGATAGTCTCATAATGAAAGTTAAGGAATTATGCTGTGAGACTTCACGTTCAAACTCCGCCAATGCCGGTCCCAAGCCCGGATGAAAAAGGAGGAGGGCGGCCTGCATGGAGGCCGTAAGGAGGCAGCCCCTCCACCATGCAAAGGCACAACAGGCCAATCACCTGTTTGCTTTAAATCATGATTACGCGAACTACAAGAGAGAAAACCGGACTGATTCTAAAGGCGACGAACTGGAACGGACTACGGACTACGACTTATGGAACTTGGAACACAAGAAGTATAAATGGGAAGGAAGAGGAGCTGGTGGAAGAGATGAGGAAAGCAAAACTAGAAATCCTGGCTATAACGGAAACGAAGAAAAAAGGACAAGGAGTCATGGATCTCGATGGCAACACGTTGCTCTACAGTGGTGTACCCATATCTGAAAGAGCTAAAGGGGGCGTGGGTTGCATTGTGGCCCAAAATCAAAAAGATAGTATCAAGGGATGGAACTTTGTCTCGGAGCGCATTATGGTAGTAAAACTAAAAGAAGGAGAAACCATAGTCAACCTGGTCATAGTGTATGGGCCAAATGAGGATGAGAGAGCAGAGGTCAAGGAGGAATTCTTCGAGCTGCTTCAAAGGTCAGTGGATGACTGCCTAGATGAAGTTATTATGCTCGGAGATTTTAATGCCAGAGTTGGAAATGACCATGCTAGATGGGGTGGAGTTATCGGAAGATATGGAGAAGATACTCTCAATGACAATGGAAAGCGACTCCTTAGATTCTGCAGTGAACAGAATCTGATCATTACAAACACAAAGTTCCCGCATAAGCGCATACATGCATACACTAGATGTGAACCAACCAAGAATGAGAAGTCAGTGATCGACTATGCCATTGTTCGGAGAAGCTCATTCAGATATGTCCGAGATGCAAGAGTCTGGAGGGGGCCAGAGATTGGAAGTGATCACTACCTGCTAACAATCAAACGAACAACTGAAAGAGTTGCTCAGCCTAGGAACTGCCCAACATCACGCAAGAAACCAAGTAAACGAGCAGGAGAAATGAGCATTAGGACCAACAAGCTGAGAGAGCCAGAAATTAAGACCAGATATCAGGGGCTTATTGCTACAGCAGTGAGCAACACAGAAGAACGACCTGATGACTTGGAAACTCTCTGGAATAAATTCAAGGATATCATAAAGACAGCTGCTGCAGAAGCATGCGGTGAAGTCCGACTTGGGAACCAGAGAAAGAGGACACCTTGGTGGACAGAGGAAGTCAAAGAGAAAATAAGAGAGAAGAAAATGGCATGGAAACAATACTTAGGAGCTAAACACACAACAGGACAAATGGAAAAATATAGAGAATATGTGACACTCAGAACAGAAGCAAAGAACAAAGTGCTAGCAGCAAAACAGAAGTCCTGGGAAGAATTTGGAGAAAAGCTAGAAAAAGATGCACAAGAAAACCAGAAATTGTTCTATAAGACCCTAAAGAACATGAGGAAAGAAAAACAATGCCCTCTCAAATTTATAAAGGACAAGCAAGGCAAATTGCTTACTGCCCCGAAGGAAGTAATGGAAAGATGGAAAGAATATTTCTCAGAACTCCTGGATGGTGAGCATGATGAAGCATCAGAAATGATAACCACTGACACAGAAGAGGAAACCAATGTCGTAGATTTTAGATAGGAGTATTAAGACTAGGGTTGGTCCCTTCAGAATAGGTTGGAATGAGTGATAGTCACAGTGAGAGCTGGTGAAAAAAAAACCCACAATAGAATTTCCCACACGTGAGATGATAGAATGTGATAAGAAGCTGTCTTTGAGAATCGAGATAATCTTCTCTCTCTCACCTATCTTCTACGACCGTTTTTTTTAAAAGGCGTCAGACAGTCTACACACAGATATATATATTAATATATCTCTATCTACTCACGGGCACGCACATACACGTGACGACAGGTAAACACACAGACGTGGGAAAACTATAACAATGCTTATACAGATAATTGGGATCGAGCTGACCAACGCACTGATTTTTTTTGTTCAAGAGAGATATTTTAATTATCATATCAAAATTTGTCACAACACAAAAAAATTACATCAAGGAAAAAACAAATACAAATAGTCATAAATTTTAAGAAAATGCTACAAGGATGATATCCCCGTTATGATCTTAGCTCTAGGTTTAGCCCACAGCCCCGTTAAGAGAACAGATGATGGCCCAAAGAGTTATAGATACGTAGGGTTTAGGCTAAGAGTTTTTCTTCTTTTCTCGTAAATGTATGCACAGATTTGAATAATCTGATTTAGCCTAAGAAGTAAAGAAACTCTAGCAAATAGTAACAAATTCTGCAGGTTAAACAAAAAGAATTAAGACAGTAAATAGGTGACAATCTATAACTGTAAAATAACACTCTGATCTGCGTACACTCATTCATTCAGCCATGGCCATGCAGTTATACTCACAACTTTGCTCGCTGCCTCTGGGAACATACTCAATTCTAGGACCTTCACACAGACCAGAAAATGCAGTCCTTGACCAAGAAATCCCCAGTTCCAAAAGACGTACTAAACTCTCAGGGAACGATTCCTTGGGTGTTCTAATTTTTCGAATGTCTGATTAAGTCACATAAAATATTGTCCAGGCACGAAAGTTAGCAGAGCACAATGTCATTAGCTTTGGTTTCTAGAATTTAAGGAATGTCAGATCGGTGTCTACTTTCAGGAAGTTACTATATTTGGTCACCACAGTACTAGTCAAAACTCTGTCGGAATGTTTCTGATCTTTGCTTGCCACAACGGGCTGAATTGTACTGAAGAGTTATTCTGGAAGAATTAATTCTGGCGCGAAGGCCTCTTACTTCATTTAACTGTTACAGTTCAGGTAATGAAAGTGATTTGTTTCTTCCCAAATAAAGTTCACGTACTAGAACGCTGGCAAAGTTGGGTACCACCGTTTCACTATATAAAAGAAAGAACACATATCAAATAATTTTACAATATGTACCCACTATAACTTACATTATTAAACCGCAAGTGTACTGCTTGACTTATCATTTAAATTTCCCGTAAAGTAAGTTATATCTTAAAAAAAAATCATCAATCCCCATGAATTTAGGAACACGTGCGTGTTCCGTCAACATCTCATGAGGTTTCTAGCATTTGTAAGTTAGCTTAGAAAATATGATCTCGTCTGATTTCTTAGCAGTAAAATTTAACTTCATTATAGCTACATTATTGTTTAGTAAGCTAAGATATAATTTATTCTGCTATCCACTGAAACACGTCACTAGAAAATAATACAGACTATATAAATTTGGCACTCTGCGCAAAATCTAACTAGTGAAATATGAAATAAGCGACTTAACACTTTATCATTTCACAAAATACTAGATATAATATATATTACCTTACACAGAACTACAGGTAGTCGCACAACTTAAGAATTATATGCTGAATATTTAAGGAAGTCTAGAAGTTCGACAAATTGCCGAAACAAACTGAGAAACTTCGCTAACAGCTATTCTGTTTCGAACAACCTGTCTACTGCGAATATAGGAGCGAGAATGAAATTAAAGTTTCAAACTCGGGCCAATATCTTAAAATCAGACAAAGGATGAACTATTTCGTAGAACGAAATGCTCTCCCCTTTCCGGCTTAAACGATACGTTTAACACCTAACATGTCGTAACTGCCACCAACTGACCAAGATGTACGCGTGTCAGTTTCAAATCTCAGACAACCGTCTGCTACTGCGACTATAAGGTGTAAATATTCGCTCCTGCTTAAGCGTTCAGCCCGGAAAACCCGCGCGTGACAGGTGCAAATGTAGACAAAAGTCTGCTCTATGTCCAGCGAAACGAATTTTTCGCACATTCCCGTCTTACCTGCGCGACTGACATCTGACGCAATAAGGTTACTAGTCAGTATGAGAAAGAAAAACGATGATGGAAAGGAAATATATTTTTCGCAACGAGTGATGCGAAAAATACAGGAAAAACAAGTACGGAAAGAATAATAAAATAAAAGGATGCGGGTGAGAGAATAGGAAGAAGATGTAGGTAATTTAATGATATAAAGACCCACGTGACAACCAATGATGGTGAAGATGACATAAAGATGGAAGAACTGAGGGCAGCACTAGAGAAAATCAAGATGGGCAAAGCAGCAGGGCATGATGGTATAACACCAGAAATGGTTAAGTACATGGGAGCATCAGGCGACCTATTACTCTTAAAGGTCCTACAGGCAGCATGGTGCAACAAGACCATACCAAAGGATTGGGAGATTGCCCTCATAACACCAATTTTCAAAAAGGGTGAAAATCGACAATGTGGAAACCATAGAGGCATATCCCTTCTCAGTGTCCCTGGTAAAATCTACTCTAGAATCCTAGAGCAGAGACTCCGACGCCTAGCTGAGCCACAATTGGATGAGGTCCAGTGCGGATTCCGAGCAAACCGAAGTACTCAAGACCTAATCTTCACACTCAGACAGCTGAGTGAAAAGGCCCTTGAGTATAAGAGTGAGATCCATCTTTGTTTCATAGATCTGGAAAAGGCGTTTGACAGGGTCCCCTGGAGCAAACTTTGGGACTGTTTGGCAAGGAAGAATATTCCAGCACCTCTGATTCATGCTATACAGAGCTTCTACAAGTCTTGCAGAAATTATGTGAGGACAGCAAACCATAAGTCAGAAGAGTTCAGGACCACCACTGGTGTAAGACAAGGTGATATCCTATCACCTTACCTCTTCATACTCCTTATGGACGATGTCATCAAGGCATGTAAGGAGAGAACAAAAAAGTATTCAGTGGGGTACTGGAAGATGAGACAGGTCTATATTTCGGAGCTGGCATTTGCTGATGATGTTGCCCTGATTGCTAAATCAGAGGCACATCTCCAATCCAACCTGCAAGTCTGGAAGGAAGAGCTGGAGAAGAGAGGGATGGTCATAAGCAGCTCTAAAACAAAATCCATGGTGATATCACGAGAAGAAAGAAAACATCAGATTAAGTTGGGAGAACAGGTCCTGGAGCAGGTCGACCACTTTAAATATCTCGGAGCTATTATAGACCGAAAGGGAGGCATCAAAGAAGAGTTGGCCACTCGAAAAGCAGCGGCTGGGAGACTTTTTCAGGCCATAAATCGTGTATTCCTCAGCAAGAAAGAGGTTGGTAAGAAAACGAAGATGGCTGTATACCGCTCCACCTATGTCCCAGTCTTGACATATGGATGCGAGTCGTGGGCAATGACTACAACCCACAAAAGCCAGATCCAAACCTCAGAAATGAGGTATCTGAGGAAAGTGGTTGAAGTAACAAGAAGAGACATGGTCCGCAACCAGACGATCCGTCAAGGCCTAAAAGCCCATCCGCTGCAGACCCAAATAGAACAGTCCCAACTAAGATGGTTTGGCCATGTCTGCAGAATGGGAGAAGATCGGCTACCACGACAAGCATGGGAAACAAAGAGCCAGGGATCCAGACCTCCAGGACGACCCAGAGTCCGCTGGGAGGACAACATTAGACAATCTTTGAAGGACCGAGGACTAGAATGGAACCAGGCCAGGAAGAAGACAGCTGATAGAATGGTCTGGCGCTCTCTCTTCCAAATCTCTACACCTCACGGTAGAAGGGGAACGACTAAGTAAGTAAGACTTCACGTTCATCTAGATTATTAGACCATCATTACAGACTTACATGGGCACACACTTTCATGCGCAATATATTTAACACGTATCATGAACTCTTCATGTCATATATCATTATAAGGGAATTAAAAACAGATTGATCAGTAGCGGCGACCGAGATAAAAAGAAAGTCTACTTTTGGTATTAGAAGAAATTGTGTCTCTTGTGTCTTCAGTCCTGCAGAAGTCTGAGTCTACACATTACGTGCTTGGTGTCCACTTGGAAAGAGTCTATCAAATCGTACGTCCAGATAGCAGAATTCACAATTTAAGACATCACACTTGCTAAGTTATAAGGAAGATCTCTAAGCCCGCGTTTTGGATACGTTGATAGCGCAGCATTTATTCACTTGGTTATCAAGTGATTCTCATATATATATATATATATATATATATATATATATATATATATATATATATATATATATATATATATATATATATATATATATATATATATATATATATATATATATATATATACAGTACTTTGCAAAAAAAATGGCAGTCATATTGCTCAGCTAAATAAGCTGAAATCTAATTAAATATGTATGTTCTGCCCCAAATTTGCAATCCACTGAAGTGAGCAAACACTACCAAAAGTAAAAAAAAAATTAGCGTAGAGTAACGTCCCTTGATAATAGAGCAGACGACAATTTCTAATGCTAGTGGCAGAAAATGGATACAAAGTCAAAGTGTATGTTAATTTCACAGCTTTGGAATGAAGGAAATCAAACATGTTCCAATATTTCTGAAACCTTGAGCATTCCTGAGCAGACTGTCTACAGAGTTGTGAGTACATTAAAAGCAGGTAATGGAATCGAGCGAAAAGAAGGTAGTGGGAGGCCAAGAATTTTGGACACAAAGGACCATCGGCGTCTCGCCCAAATCGTTCGGGCTGGGTCAATGAAGAGTGTAGAAAACATACGGCAGCGCATGATCGAGTTGGGAAGCCCAGAGGTATCTAATGCTACTGTCAACCGGGAGCTACACAGGATGAATTACACAAAAAAGCGGGTAATTTCGTCACCATTGCTCACAGAGACTCAAAAACAGATGCTCTTGAACTGGTGCCACGAACACCAAAATTTGTCATGGGACAATGTGATTTTTTCAGATGAATGTTCTGTTTGGTCTTATCCTGCTCAAATAAATATTTGGACGAAAGGCTCTGTAACGCCTGTGAACCAGCGACCGAAACATACCTAGAAATTCCATCTTTGGGGAGGGGTGTCAGCAAGAGGTGTCACCCCACTGTGTGTTTTCACAGGAATTCTCACGAAAGAAAGGTACATCGACATACTAGAGGGACACCTTCTGCCATTTATGCAGGTCATGTACCCCGATGGGTGCACATTTCAACATGACAATGACCCAAATCATACAGCTCATACCACCAAAGCATGGCTGCAAGAGAAGAATGTGATAGTGCTGAAGTGGCCCAGCAACAGTCCCGATCTAAATCCAATTGAAAACGTTTGGGCACTACTCAAGAATCATTTAAAAAAGAGTGGACTCAGAGACGCTGAACAATTGAAGAAGGTAGCTGAAAAATACTTGGACAGTCTGACTCACAATTACCTACAAACATTTGTGGGAAGTATGCCTCGCCGCATCCAGGCTTGCCTTGCTGGAGAAGGCAACATTATACTGTACTGAAACCAGTGTTAATAGATAGGGGAGATACCAATCTTCCTCTGGAAATAGTTTTTATTATTATTTGCTTCTATGAGTGTGCTGCGTTGCGAAAATATGACTGCCATTTTTTTTGCAAAGTACTGTATATATATATATATATATATATATATATATATATATATATATATATATATATATATATATATATATATATATATATATATATATATATATATATATATATATATATATATATATTTGAAGTTCAACTCACTCAAAGGCGGATTTTATGAATCAAGATTACATATTCACAAGTTGATTCGCATATACAGTTCACCTCACTCAAAAGCACACTTCCTAAATCAAAAGTACACACTCACAAGTTGATGCCTCTATATAACAAGATCACTTAGTCACAAGTTGATTCGCCAAGATATCAAGTTCAATCACCAAGTTCAGCTACTCTCTTCGTGTATTTCGATACGTAAATTCGCTCAGACAAGCTTCTATGCACGAAACTATCTTGGTACCAGGAGCTCATTTTGCGAAGCGCTCCAGTCTAGTCAGTGTCTGTTCGAGATCAGACAGCAGACATTTTCCTGATTCAACTGGCAATGGTTTGTCAACGCTAAAGAGATTTCCAAATGTTGAAGAACAGTATATCTTCCAAGTTGTCGTTACTACACCTGCAAAGGTTTTCATCAATAAGTCCTCGTCTTGGAGGTAACCCACACGACACACGATACACCTACATTGGGCAGTCTATACATACCTGTGTAAAATTATACCGCTGAAGAAAGTTGAGAGACACATAGACAGTGTAGATTGGACATCTTTGTGATGACCCTTAATATATCATATCATCACTCCAAGTTCACTCTCATAATTACCATTTTACATTTCATCTGTGTGTGTGTGTATGTGTGTGTGTGTGTGAATAGTCTTTCACCATCATCCGTTTTACTTTCTACTAACCCCATGTGTGTATATATTTAACTAATAAACCGAATAGCCGTTTTGATCATTATTTAGTTCGTTAATGTATCACGCGTGCTGTCCGTGTTAAGTATTTACGTATACCGGGGTGTCCCAAAAATGTATACACACTTTGAATGATTATAAATACAGTGTTTTTAAGATACATCTAAATTTTATAATCCAAATTAAAGAAGACAAATGTAGAATCTTTTAAGTAATCGCAAGTGTTCGAATTAATGGCCGTTCTGGTCCAGGCACTGCACTGCTGATAACGAGGACCAATGGGCGCGCTTCAGAATGCTTTGGACGCTCGATTTTAAAATTCCTGTGTCACGAGCTCTTGCCGAATAGATTTTCTTGGAGATTGGCAGTAAGTTTCCAGCAGCTCATTTTCTCTTGTGGACGTCCGCGGTCTTCCAGAACGCTGCTTCTGGACGTCTTGAACAGTTCCATCTGCTTCAAACTTATCTCTAATTCGAGTAATGGTGAGTCGCGTTGTTGGATCTCTTTGAAACTCCATTCTATATGTCTTCTAAACTGTCTTCTAAACTGTCTTTGCACTTCACCTACGTTCTTGCACTTCCAGTAGCACTTTAGAAGAAATGTCCTTTCGTCCAAGCTTAGTCTCGTGTCAGCCATTATTTCAAATCAACTACATCTGAGAAGAACGAAAAATTAGTGAGTTACGGGCGGTAAAAAATATGTATACATTGTTTTGGGACACTCTATATACAATTCTTCATTTAGGCGGTAGTGGCTTTTTCTTTATCGAGATCTGGCAGAAGCTATGGTCGTAGGGATAAATAAAACTTTCCATAACTTATTTGAAAACTCCAGATAGAGGAGAGCATTCGCCATTTCTTCTCCTCGTCCTTTATCACGAATTGGTTTCTATCTTTCCCAAGAGCCACTTTCTGGAGACTGTCTTTACAACACTTCACAGGATATCCCTATAGACAACTACTGCTGTAATTGTGTACAAGACGACACGATGCGACAGCAACCTCATCATATAAAATTATGTGCCTGATATGTCGATTCTTCCACTATTCTACCAGCTGATATGATGCTACCCTGGCCATCGGCTGGTACGTCGTTTATATCTGTATGTACGCTGACCTCTTGTTGAAGCGACGGTTATTTCTTGTTGATATTCGTCGTGTCTTCTAAAGATTTTCAATAGGGCTACTGACTTAAATGCTGTCAGTTTTCGGTCGGGCTTACAGGTGGCCGACTAATATGGTGACACTAATGACGACAAGTCTATACGCTGTGATGATGATGAAACAATGTCATTATATAAACCAATGTTCAGGTATAAGTGATGGACACTGAATTTCATGGCTTGAATGACAGTTTCTACAACGAATTTATTAGTCAAAACGTGGACGACAATATCATACGAAGACATACTTGATCATCAGACATGGCAATAAGAATTCAGCATGTAGATAAATTACAATGTCAAAACTCGACTGACCTCACTGTCCGTTGGACAACCCGTGGACAGCGAAAATATTGAGGTGAGTTTAACTTGCATCTTTTTAGATCCTATCCTTTTATAATGTATACATATATATCTGGCCGAATATCTTCTCTTGAGACTTCATTAAAACATAGATTCCAATCTTACTTCGCAGAGGATCTGGACACACTAACGGAAGGTCATGAATAGCCTTACCGAAGCCCTGCCATAATCTTGCAAAGTACTTATACCGAGTATCACGTGGAGATACTGAAGAATATGAGCCAGAATTGGCTGTGGCAAACGCTTCACCCTGGAAGGTAGCGAAATATATAATAATAATCAATTCTTCCCACCATATGGGACTCTGAGGTCAGAACAACGTCTGTCTTGTAAAGCCGGCATCTTGTCTCCCTCTGACGCGTAAGCGCTCTTTGGCAACCAACGAATATATCGCACCAAATTTGTGCGCTTTAGTGCATAATAAATATAAGTTATTATTACTTACATGGATGCGTACCTAAAGTACATCCAACAAAGTTAGATTGTGGCATCTGGTAATCTGTTAAGTCCACACACTTAACACTTATGTGAAAATGGACGTAACAATATACCTCGACCCCCGGAGAAAAAAATAAATTTATTTATTTTTTAAAATTATCGCGACGAGGTCAATCAAATTATATGATACATTCTATCAATGTAATAAATATTAATAAAATATGATTATGAAACTAATAATAGTGATGAAAGAGATGTAAGACTTCAACACAAAGAAATGAGATGGAATGTACCAAATTGTACAATAACTATCAATTAAAATGTGGAAAATGTTTTAACACTAGTGAAAATATGTGATACCTCTACACCTCACGGTAGAAGGGGAACGACTAAGTAAGTAAGTAAGAAAATATGTGATTAATAGTGATAGCAACCAAACAAAATACTAATGGAAAAAATGTCAAATAAATGAAAGCAATTAAATTGAAATAAAAGTATGCATGTAACAGTATAAAAGTAGGGATGATGAAAAATGAAAAGAAAAAAAGTCGAATTAAACAACACTTCTAGTAGGGCGTAGAATTAGTTAGCGACGCCGATGAAGCACGAATGATAAGAATGCTAACTAAGATATATCATGTGAAAAGTAACAGCGATATGAAAGTGTGATTATCTAATCATAAAATTGATTTGTAACACATATATAATAAATACTAAATCTAATTAAGTTGTCTTATTGTTATAAGAGTTCCGGAATTGTTCACGTCATTAGGAATGAAGTAACCAAAAAAGTCACTAAGTCCCAATGTTATAAAGCAAGACTATCAACAACGAGAACCACTAATACAGAGTTGGAGTGTAGATGTCATTATGTTATAAATGTTAAGTTCCAATTATAGCACTTTTTCTAAGTTCACCACATCTCACTTTATTAACGGAATGTTATACAGTATATATAAAATACCTGAAATGTACATGTAGATGCAATGAAGCATAATCACTTGAAACATAAATACGGCGACTTTTTTTTTTTTTTTGTACATAATAATGTTATTGAACGATGAGAAAGTCATGTTTCGAAAGTAGTAATACAGAATCGATGAGGTGTAGCGGCTTCACCCTCGGTATGGCGTAGTGGCTCTGTTGAATCCTGAGGACAACGGGAAAGAACGTCCGCAAACACGTTTTCTGAACCAGGAATCGCTCGAATGGAAAAATTATAAGGCTCTAGTGCTATGGCGTATCTCGTAGACTTTGAAGACTTCAAATCCCTGGTTTGGAGCGCTGTAAGTAAGCGTTGGTTGGTTTCAACGACAAAGTGGGCGCCCAAAAGAAACCGTTGTAGCTTGGTTATGGACCAAACTAACGCCAATAGTTCCTTACCCAGGACCGAGTAATTACGTTCTGTAGGTGTAAGCTTTCTGGACAAGAACATCACTGGATGCAATGTGCCTGCGTAAGACTGCATCAATACGGCTCCGCTTCCAAAATTAGAAGCGTCACTGTGGAGGACAAAAGGTAAATCTGCGTTTGGTAAACGTAAAACAGGTGCAGATAAAAACAGTGGTTTTATATGGTCCAACGCGATTTGATGTTCTTTCGACCACCGAATCATGTTAGCTGAGCCCTTTTTTAATAGACTAGAGAAAGGCGCCACCCGTGTGTTACCGGGGCCCGAGAGGGGAGCAAAGAATAGTAACACTGCACCCTACCATGCATGTCGTAAAAAGCGACTAAGGAGGGTATGGGCATGGGGCTGTTTACCCCATCCCGCAAAAACTTCGCACAGTGGGCTGATCACCTGCTTGCCAACCAATCTGATTACGGAAACAATGATAGATTGTTTGGTCTGTTTTTGTTCCACAAAGACGCCACTAGGCGTGGTGGAAACAGCGATAGATTGATCAATTTGTTGTTGCCCTAAGACGCCACTAGGCGTACTGGCCACATACTGCTTTGCCGGTTGATGGCTAAGGATGGAAGAAGAAGAAGAAGAGAAAGGCGCAGTGATGGTGGATAAATGGGGAATGAATCTTCCATAAAACTGAATTAAACCCAAAAGACTGCGAATCTGTTTCTTAGTCTTAGGCGCAGGGATATTAAGAATTTTTGAAACATTATTATCTTCAGTACGGAGGAGACCATGGCCAACACGATGACCCAAAAAAGATATTTCATGGAAACCAATATTTGCCTTAGATGGTTCAGCCGTCAGATTATGAGAACGTAGAGTGGATAATAACGAGCTTAATCCCCGAAAATGATCATCCCAGGAGTCACTAAAAAGACAAATTTCATCTATATAGGCAATGACATCAAGGCGATGAGATAAAATACGACGCATCATGCGTACGAAAGTAGCCGGAGCGTTAACAAGTCCAAATGGCATAAAGTTCCATTGGAATAGACCGCATGGGGTAGAAAAAGCAGTGAGTGGCTTGGCATGATCTGTTAATGGGACCTGCCAATATCCCTTTGATAAATCTAGCTTAGTGAAACTAATCGACCTAGAAAGTTTCACAAGCAAATCTTCTAATAGCGGTATCGGTTTCGCATCAAACCGGGTCACTTTATTTAATTTACGAAAGTCGACACAAAGACGGATGTTATTATCTTTTTTTCGAATAATAACCGTAGATGAAGAATACGGAGAAGTAGATGGTTCGATTATATTCAATCGAAGCATCTCATCCAATTCCCTTTCGACCTGAGTCCGAAAGTGAATAGGAATGAAATAGGGACGGACACGAATAGGTGTGTCATCGGTCAAGAAAATGTCATGATGAATGACTGAAGTGCGACCCGGGATTTCAGTAAGGACATCTTGATAAGATTGTAGAAGAGAAGAGATTTGCTGACGTCTGTCAGTAGAACGATCAGGAGAGATAGATACGTCAATCCAAGTTTCGGTAGAATGAAGTGGGACTACTGGGATAGGTAAAGGTACATCAGAAAAAGAAGACTCTTCCTCCTGAATAACCGACAAAGCGGTATAATGGTGACGACAAGGTGGAGGCTCGTCAGTTGCCTGACACACCGACTGCAGATAGTCAGGACGAGCATGAAATTCTTTCAACATATTGATGTGAAAGGTTTTGTGTTTACCCATGATATCGACAATGTAATCGATATCAGAAATTCTAGAAATTATTGTAAAAGGGCCTTTCTAGGCAATGAGTAGACGATTGTCTTTACGAGGGAGTAAAACATAGGCCTCGTCACCAGGATAAAGCTGGCGAAGACGTCGATATCTATTAGCAAAAAGTCTAGCTTTCTCTTTTGCTAATTCAGACGATGAGGTAGCTAACCTACATGCATCAATAATTTTTTTTCTTAAAGAGATGACATATTCATAAGTGGATTGGGTGTCATCTGTAATATTCTTTTCAGTGAGAATGTCGTGAAGTAACGACATGGGACCTCGAGGTTGTGCCCCAAAAACCAGCTCAAAAGGTGAAAAACCTGTTACTTCATTTTGCACCTCGCGATAAGCGAAGAGAGCAGCGGGCAAAACTCGGTCCCAATCTTGAGGATGATCATCAGTAATTTTACCTAACAACTGCTTAAGTGTCCTATTTTGGCGCTCAATTAATCCCTTGGACATGGCGCGATATATGCTACTAAGGGATCTGTCGATGTGTAGCATGTCCATTACCTGGGAACTAGATTCAGATACAAATTGTACACCATGGTCAGATAAGATTTTCTTCGGAAAGCCTAAACGAGAAAAGATCAACCATAGCGTATCCGCAACATCAGCAGATGAAATACTCTTAAGTTGTATAGCCTCAGGCCAACGAGTACACATGTCAATACATGTGAGAATGTATGTGTGTCCTCTAGCAGAAGGTTGTATAGGTCCAATAATAACGATAGCCATTTTTTAAAAGGTCGAAAAGGAATGTCAGCATCTTGAATAGGAGCTGCGTGACGCGGACCACGTACGTTAACCTCTTGACATGTAATGCAAGAACGACAATAGATAATTACATCTCTATGAACACCTGGCCAGTAAAATGAAGATAGCACCCTGGATTTCGTGCGTGAAAAACCCATGTGACCCGCACATTGGGAGTCGTGAGCATGACGTAATATACGAGCTCTCATGTTAGTGGGTACCAAAATTTGCGAAAGTACGGATGATGTAGCATCACGTACTATTCTAACTAACACCCCGTTCATAAGTACAAAACAATGTTTAAGGTTTGTTTCATTGGTTAATCTATTACGATGAGCCAACAGAGAAAATTTCTGTAATGAAACATCATTACGTTGTAATTCTATAGAGGACTCTCGTGATATAGTGGAGTCAAGATCATCAGTAATATTATTATTATTAGAAGATATGGTTGGTGTAACCCGTAACATATCTTTAGCTTGCGCTCTAGTGAAAACTGCATAAGCAGAATGCATATGTTGCTTTTCCCAAGTGGCAATCTGTTGTGGGGTACACTCTTTAACACCATGTATAAGACCGATTATTAAATCACTGATTGGTGAAGGAAGTAGACGAGCATGGATTTTCCCTGTAAAAAATGGTGTATCTACTTCTATGATCGCAGTTGGGAATTTCTCAACTGTGCCTCCGAAGGTAACACATTTCACACTTTTCCCTGTCGCTAATGACGGGTGTACCAAGGATTGTCTAATCCCCACTGTTGAACAGCCAGTGTCAAATAAAATAGACACGGGACTTTTATTGGCAAATCCTTTGTGCAAAGTTAGAGACCCTCTTCCGTCGTGTGTAGATGCTGACATGGCGGTAGACATCGCAGGGAGGCTTGGTAAGGCATGGCCGCAACTCAACGTAGTGATTGTCTCGGGCTGGAACAATGTTGTGCATTCATGACAAAGTTTAGCCTGCTCAAAATCTAAAGAACAAGAGGACGCATTATGTACATCAACATTTGTACCCTGCTCTATATTAGGTTAAAGATCAGGATGAGCAGAATAACCCTGGCGATGTGGTCTATTATTAAAATTTATGTCTCTACCTCTTGATCTATTTCGACCATCATCTCTGAAATTGTTACAATTATTTGACCTGTTGTGATCACCATTTTGGGTTTTAACGCCAATAACTGTGATAACTATTGTCGCTTGTACCATAGTTTCGGTTCGGTGAGTTATGTTTATTAAAAAATGAGGGAGAACGTGATCGATCATAATTGTTATAATTATCCCCTTGATAATTGCTATAATTATTTTTATTGAAATTATATGCCTATTGGACTGTCTCCAATTATGTTGTGAAGGTGAACCACCACGAAATGGTGTCCCTTTGAAACCATTGAAATTCTTATAATCTCCCTTTCTGAAGTTTCTATCGTGACTGAGAGATCGATTTCGAAAGTGATTATTGTGGTGTATGGCCGAAGCAACGGGCAATTCTTCTGTAATATGTGAATGGCTATATAACATATTAGGATGTGCAGTACAGAATTGTGTACAGATTTGATCTATATCTTTAAAATTCATAGGCTTCCGTTCATGTAAGAACGAGAGGAATGTCGCATTAACTGATGACAGTACTTTATCACGCAATATCAAATCACGAAGAGCGCCATAGGAATTTTCTATTTTTGACAACTCTATCCATCTATCGAGTGTGAGACGTATTTTGCATATAAAATCAGCGAAATCTTTCCCAGTTTCCGGCAGTAAGGATTTAAAGCGAAGACGGTACCCTTCCTCGGTAAGCTGATATTTTTTTTAGTAGAGCAGCTCTGACATTATCATAGTTTTTTTGTAGAGTTTGCTCCATTGTCTGTACAATAGTTAAAGGTTCTCCCACAAAAAATTCCATCAGCTTAACACTCCATAGAGCCTTATCCAGCCCACGTGACTCACATACACTTTCGTAGCGTGACAGGTAGCATGCCACGTCATCACTATGTGGATTAAATTTAGGCAATTTAAATTTATCACTGCCATAATTCTTATCTGAAGGTGCAGTATTATTGGAGTTAACGTTATTTACATTTGGATCCCTTAATTTTAATTCCTCTAGGTGAAGGAGCATCATCCTTTCTTCATGTGCTAAGTTCATTGCTTTCTTCTCCTCCATCTCTCTTTCGAATTGCATTCTTTTCTCTTCCGCCTCTTTATTATGTTGCATTTTTCTTTCCTCCATTTCCTTATCCTCAAGACGCATTTTCTCATCTTTAGCTTCCTTTTCAGCAAGTTCACGCTTGAGTTCAGCCTCCTATAGTTTTGCTTTAGCTAATTCTGTAAAAGCAAATTCTCGTAAAGCATCCGCTTTATAACCAAATTCTTTTCCAATTCTCATATAGGATTCGAGAGTGGCCATGTTTACCACTCACTATTAAGATAGATGCTATATTATAAGTATTATTTAGCCATTAGTTATTAATGCATTAAAAATCATGTAATAAGGCATATAAATAAATTACGCATGATATAGACCATTAGAACAACAGTAACAATGACAAGATATAAAGGAACAAATGACAACGTTCGCAGAAATCAACCAACCAATAAAGCAGAAATAAAGGTGACAACTATTGCAAAGCATGCAACGATAACTGCGAATAAAAACGAGACAACAAGTGACAACACAAGGTATAAACACAAAGTGTGTATAAAAATAAGTGATAGTCAGGTTGAGAAGGACAGTCACAAACAAAATCCATCCTGAAAATAAGGTACATAGAAGAAATTATTACGATAACAACAATACAAAATCAACGTCACAATTAAACGAATATAGTTCACAGAGAACCAGCGCAGTGGACTAAAATAATCCTCCAGCAACCATGTGTTGGGAACTTCCACTAAGGGAGGTCTGCAAAAATGTACCTAACGAACACTCACGAAGGCCCAGAAGTTGAATTCGGGATGTACCCTTCGCGAGCCGCCAACCCAACCAGCCCACGGTAAACAATTAACGTATAACATATAGCAAAACTATGAACATATTAAAAATAGGCTCAACGAAAACATGCAACGGTGAACAGAACAACAGTTCACTTATCTTTTTCAAAGAAAACATTGCCCGGCCCTCGTGAAATGACAGAAGTGCGCCACGGAATGTCTGTAAGAACATCTGGAAAAGAACTAAGAAGATACGAGACTTGACGATGTTCGTCAGGAGACAAATCAAAACAGATGGGGACATCCACCCATGTGTCTGTTGCCTGGGGAGGTAATACAGGAAGGTTAGTAGGAAGAGCAGGGAAGGAAGATTACTGCGCAGGATGCCTCGTAGGCGCGTCAACTGCGTGAAATAAAGCCTGAAGATGTTCAGGTCTGGTATGAAACTCTTTAAGCATTTTGACATGGAAAGTCTTCCTCTTTCCTTTTACATCTAAAACATAATCAACATCGGAAATGCGGGAAAGTACTTTAAAAAGACCATTCCAAGCAATAAGAAGTCTATTCTCTTTCCTAGGTAATAATAAGAAAGCTTCATCGCCGGGTAATAATTGCCTCAACCGTCTGTTTCGATTCTGGAATAGGCGAGATTTTGCTTTAGCAGCCTCAGAGGAAGCCGTAACCAACTGGCATGCATCAATAATCTTACGCCGGAGATGAACGACGTATTCATAGGATGATTGACTATGCAGAGTCATCATAGGTAGTGAAATAAACTGCATAGGCATGTCTTTGGTGTAGTGATCCATCAATGCGAAATGACCACAGTCAATAGCAAAACCGACGATACCAAAAGCACAAATGAGCAAAATAATCAGTAACATCCTGTGGAGAAATTGTGAGTAGTCGATAGATTCATTCATTCATAACCCTCCACTCCCAAAGGAGCATAGGCCTTCAACAAACACATGCCAAGTCCTCCTGTCACGTGCCATCATCTCAAGTTCTTTCCATGTTCTCCTCATCATTTTCACCTCTGTTTCCAACTCTCTTCTCCATGTACTTCTTGGTAGTCGATAGATACCAATGTCCAAATTAAACAGCCACACTTCATGAGTGCTGATAGCAGCAACCTTGCAATCAACGGCCATAAGTAGACGAAGCAAATATTTGGCATGATGTGGTTTGCAACAGATGTGCACATGTACTTAGGTACATCATAGGGGGTTTGGACCATAAAGTCACGACGTGAGATTTCTACTGGTAAATTGGACTTAACGTCCCCAGTGTCAGGAAACATAATCATTTTATTTGTATGGTGATAATCAAGAGAAGTGATCTCATCACTTTCAAAAATAGTACAAAAATGACTTAAACTAGAATAACTAGTATTCCGTATTATAATTCTGAGCAAGTAACTGAGCCCCAGTAGCAACTGCGTTCGCAGTTAGATTATGTTGCCGTTCCCACAAATCTATTTCACCAGGTGAGCAATCTTTGCTACCGTGGATACGGCCAAGCGTAACGTCCGCAATATGACATTTCAGGAGACACACCTTAACTCTTCCTGAAAAAATATGGTTTTAATATCAACAATGGCTGTGGGATAATATTCAACTGTCTCGCCAAATGTCACACATTTAATAAGACCACCTGTGGCACAAGAGGGATGCACTAGTGACTGTCGCACTCCTACGGCAGTGCACCCAGAATCTCTTAATACCAACACCTGAGTATTATTCAACAGGCCCTTGTGGAACTGAAGTGAGCCTGTTCCATCATGAGCTCACAATTCAGTAACAGCAGGCAATGGATGACCACATCTCAACAAAGATATGACATTGGGCTGAAAAAAACTTGGCAGTCAGGACAATGTGAAGCAACATCGAAGTTAGATGAACAACATGAAGCAGATTAATTAACAATAGTATTGTCCCGAGGACGCAAAGATGTATCAGCAATCTGTGCTGAATTTGTGTGGTAGTTAGAACGTATAATATTTTGTGAGCGTGACTGATGTCCCTGGTTATTAAAAGACTTCCCTTGGTTCCTAGTATTCTGTGACGAATTCCTGGTTGAAGTATAATGTTGGTTAGATCTGTAATTATTCCAGTTCCTATTTTATGGAACAAAATTGTCCTGCCTTCTCCATCCTGGGTTTTGTTGTTATTGGTACTGTTGTGTTCTTTGAAAATGTTGGTAATTGTTTCTACTCCGAGGTGACTGATTCTGATAGAGTTGACCACCTCTAAAGATCATGAGTTGTTGAACCTGATTGGACCACAATTCCTTTCAAGACTGTGGGATCTTTGCTTACCATCGCTATTGATCCATGTTGAGGCAGAAGCAACTGGCAAAGCCTCCTTAATGGTAGTATTACTCACACAAATTCTTAGATGTGCGGTACAAAACTGTCGTCCGAGATCTTCTACAATAGTTAAGCTAGATGGCTTACATTCCTGGAGATATGATAACAATTGTTTGCTAACAGAAAACAAAACTTTTTTGTCTCGCAACAATCAATCTATAAGACCATCATACTCTCTTCTCTTCTCTTTGATCCTTAGCCGCTGACCGTCAAAGCAGTCAGTGGCCATTACGCCTCGTGGCGTCCTGTAGGGCAACAACAAATTGATTCCACTTTGCTCGGTCAGCGGTTATCCTTCGTACAGTGCCCCAACTCTGATTCATTCTTTGCATCTCAGCCTCCACAGTCCTCCGCCAAGTGGTTTTTGGTCGGCCTCTCTTCCGTTTTCCTTCAGGGGTCCATAGCATAGCTGTTCTTGTGATGGCATCGGGGTCTCTTCTGAGGACATGGCCAACCCAGCTCCAGCATCTGCCAGCTATGATGGTGTGCATGTCCTCTTGCTTGCTCCGAGTAAGCAGATCTTGGTTGGTGATGGTATTTGCCCAAAAGATTCGAAGAATTTTTCTTAGGCATGTTGTGTGAAAAGAGGCCAATTGCGACATTTCCTTCTCTGTAACTCTCCAGCATTCCACGCCATAGAGAAGCACAGAAAGCACACAGCTCTGATATAATCCTAATTTTGTGCTTGTACTGTATTCAGAGGACTTCCAGATGTTGTTTAGACTAAAAAAAGCTGTTCTTGCTTTGTTCATTCTGTTGTTAATGTCTTTGCTTGCTCCGCCGTCTGGTGTTACTATGCATCCTAGGTATGTGAAGGCATCTGTCTGTTCCAGTTGCTGATTCCTTACTGATATGTTCTCAGGGTTGCTCACATTGAGCGTCATGACCTCTGTCTTCTTTAGATTGATGTTCAAGCCCACCTGCTGGCTATACTTATTAAGTCTATCCGTTTTTTCCTGGATGTGTTGATGTGAATGTGCTAGCAGTGCAATGTCATCTGCATGTTCCAGATCTTCCAAAGTAGAAAATGTAGTCCATCTTATTCCACTTGGATTGCCCTCTGTTGTATGGCGCATCACCCAGTCTATGACTGTTAAAAATAGAGTGGTTGATAAGGGGCATCCCTGTCGTACTCCTGTCTTCACTTCAAAGGTTAGGTTGCTCTGCCCAATGCTACACATAAAGTTGGCATAAGGGCTTTTTATGATTGACACTATGCAGCTTGGAATTCCATAAGCCCTCAGTATTTTCCATAAACTGTCCCTATGTATACTGTCAAAAGCCTTTGCAAAATCAATGAAATTAATGTACAGCTGTATTTGGCATTCTGAGCACTGCTCTATAATGTTCCTGGGGGTAAATATATGATCTACACATCTTCTCTTCTTTCTAAATCCTGCTTGTTCTTTCCTCAGTTTGTGGTCTACTGCTTTTGAGATTCTCTGTATAATTATCCTGCCTAGTATTTTGCTGGGAACTGAGAGAAGAGTTATTCCTCTCCAATTATTGCAGTCTGCAAGATCTCCCTTCTTGGGCAATTTGACAATTATTCCTTTTCTCCACTCTGTTGGTGTTCTCCCTGTTTTCCAGACTTGTGCAAATAGTGGTTCTAATACTTCTGCTGCTAGCTCTGGGTCTGTCTTAAATAGCTCTGCATTTAAGTTATCATGACCAGGAGCTTTTCCATTCTTTAACCCTTTGATTGCTGTGATGATTTCTTCTTTTCGTGGGATGTCTGTATTAACATCTAGATAATTTTCAGCTTCATGAACATTCAATTGTGTCTCTGGTGGTTCCTTATTCAGAGTTTCTCTGAAATGCTCTGCCCATCTTGTTTCCTGTCCCTCTACTGTCGTGATGAGATTTCCGTGCTTATCTCTTACTAATGTAATATTGTTTGCACCTCGTTTTCCACTGATGATTTTAGTTATTTTGTATACTGTGCTTTGTTCATTTCTCAGTGCTGTCGCTTCTGCCTGTCTTGCAAGGTCATCCAGAAATGTCCTTTTGTTAGCACGGGTTTGACGTTTAACTTCCTTGTCCAGCTGACTGTACTGTTCACTATATATTGCCTTTAACCTAGGAGACTTAGCTTCTGTTTTCTTTCTTTTCATTTCCTTTCTCTTCGCTATGGTGTTTAGCGTATCTGGTGTTATCCAGTCTTGGCTCTTTCTTTCCTGGAATCCCAAGCATGACTTGCTGCTGTCCTTGTATATTGTTGAGATGGTGTTAAATCTCTGGTCAACATCATCGGTCTCTGTTCTTTCCTGGCTGTTGATAATCTCATATGTTCTCTTTAAGTCGACCACGAAAACTTTTCTGGTGAAGGGATCCTTCAGTTTCGTGATGTTGTATCTTTTCTGTTTGACTGCAACTGGTCTAGAAGCTCTGAGTTTCACCTTCAGTCTTGCTACTACTAGGTGATGATCACTTCCCACATCTGCGCCTCTTCTTACTTTCACGTCTTGTAGTGCATGTCTCCATCTGCCATTGATCATTATGTGATCTATCTGGTTTCTGTCTCGTCCGTTTGGTGATTCCCATGTGTGGTGAAGTGGGATGTTATAAATATTTATAGGGGACTTAGTGTACTGACTGAGATCAGCTGTGAAGGTATATATATCTAATAAGAGTAGTGTATTATATATAACCTTACTTGCTGCCACATATGTATATCTCAGTCAGAATTATTCGGGAATAGTGTGATGACTACGTTATATGTCTAGGGTATGTGTATGATGAAGTGTAAGTCATAACAACAACAGACAGATAAACAATTTAATTTATTCCACCACACTTGACAACACTGTGACACTCACATACATATAACACTCTATGAGAATATCTTAAAGGAGTCACTGATAACTTTTCAAATAACAATATGTATTCAGTGCTGTCATGAATGAATATGTGTCCTGATTCAAATACAAATGGAACCAGGAATCACAATCAATTTTAATTACAAGTTATATGTACAGAATTTATCAATATGAATCTTGTAGTGACATATATTTTTAATAGTATCCTATGTGTGTCAGTTGTGTAGTAGTAATATGAGGTAATACTGGTTTTGTTTTGTTCAAGCTCTGTTGGTATTTGTCATCATGACTTCAATAGTTTGTCTTTATTGGAACTAGTATTGGAGATGTTCTCAGTTCCTGATATTAAAACAATTAAATTCCCCTCTTTATTGTATTTTACACTGTCATTTTAAGATGGGGGTACATAATGTTGAGCTCCATGGCCACACTCTCTTATCTTGAGTGATGACTGCAGAAAAAGGCTCCTCTGCTCGATGAGTTCAATGAGCTCTGGAGCCACCCCACTGGTTGCTATATGGACCAAGGAGTATGCTGTCCACCTCTGGCTTCAGCAAAGCTCTGACCAGGTGCTGCTCAATAACGTTAAGACCACAGTCCCTGAAAACAAGAAGGATGTACCTTCTACTTCATAACTAATTGATACTCTAGTTCTACACTGAGCACAATACATCACAAACATTGAGTTCAGAGCGTTAGGCCAACTGTCAGCTTCATCTGAAATACTTTATACCAGTATTTCCTTCCCTAATGGTTACTACGCCTCTGCAATTCCAGCATTATTTCTGTCTAATCAATAATCTAGGTGTCAGTGTACTGTTTGGCCATTCCATGCCGTTTTACTTTCCTCCGACACCTTCTGTTCAGGCTGGAGCATTATAGGCTTTACATCATGTTTGCTACTGAACTACACATATATACAGGCATAAATTAACAATTTACATTCAATTTTCATTAAAAGATATTGAATATTTCAAGCTTACCACAATTCATAGAATAATAAACAGTTTCGTTGACTGGCAATGGATATAGCACAACTCCGATCTGCCGATGTTCCAGGCTTTATTTTATATAAAATATACACTGGTGCTCAACGTACTGCTTCTTAGTAGGTTTATTACAAGATGTGGCAATGAACAGACGCTCTGAATCAAGTATATTCGCAGCTCTACCCAATGAAACCACGTCTCCACATCTTTTCAAAAAAGTACCCCTTCTATTCGTTTCCCATAACAACGCAAGATAGTATTTATAGCCCGACCAATCGTGTTTAGTCTTATATTTGTTGCGCTCCAATCAATTAGGAGTTAACATGGTAGGCTATTTCCGTAACGTAAGGTTTTTTCAAACACGTTATAAAAAAATTTTATGAGCAGAAATGATTTCATGCTGTCAGGCATCCCCACTATTTTATTTTGGTTATAATTTATTAATTCCTAGACTATTTGCGTAACGTTTTACATATTCTTTGTCAGCAAGCCCTAAGGAACCCAAATATACAAATTTAAAAGAGCTAAGTGGCTGCGTTCAAAATATGCAATTTCTTCTACCTCCTGTTTCGAAGATGTGCTGTCTGGGTACTGTAATGTTTTCAAACGTAAACCCATCTAATGTTATCTTTTCTAATAAGCGTTTTCCAGGTTTTTAAAACCTAACTCTGGGAAGGTTAGTGTTTTTATCACTGTCCGTCTGAAAAAAAGGTAGTGCCTGTGGCCTTACACGCGTGATAGTAGTAATTGTGTATCGCGCGACGCGTGTTGGGGGTGGCATTAATAGCGAGACACGTGTTTAGTGTTGCATGCGTTCCTGATTTTCAGCCCTCCCTTCTTTCTATTTGAGTCCATCTGTTCGTTCGTTTTGGTAACGTAGTATAATTAATGTTAGGATTAATTTAGGTCATTACGCAGTGTGCCTCTCAATGTTTTTCTTAGAAATGCAATACCCGTTTTAATGTGTTGTGGAAACGCTTGTATTTATGCAGTGGCTTATATTTAACGTGGAAACGTTACAATTTGCAGACGAAGCATAAAACAAAGGGGGATTTCGAGTACATTCTTTGTGACAGCACTGTTATTTTACCATTGCTCTTCCTTTTATTAAATTTATTTGTTAGGCTTTATATTTACCTGATAATTTATATATGTGGATTAGAATATTTCACGACACCATGTTAACTTGTGCACTTCCTTGTGTGGAAAAAGTGTTCCTCCAATGACCAGGTTGTTAATACTGCAGAAGCTTATTAATTTGTCCCCATTCTCATTTGCTGTTCCACTGTCGCATTTCCCCATTACTCTTTCATTATAATTATTGTGTGCTCCCACCTTCGCATTTAGGTCTCCCATTACTGTAATGAGATATAACCTGGGTGTAGTTTCCATTTCTTTTTGTACCTGTTGATAGAACTCGTCCTTGATCTCTTCATCGCTGTCGTTTGTTGGTGCATAGCATTGTATAATTGTGGTGTTGGTGAACCTCCCTCTCAGTCTTGCTCTTATCAGTCTGTTGTTGATGTGTTTCCATTCCAGTAAAGACCTTTCCATTCCTTTCTTCAGGATAATGGCTACACCTTCGTTGTGCTGACCATCCTCTCTGCCAGAATAAAGTACTGTTTCCCCTGTAGCTGTTTTTATTCTCCCCTTACCTGTCCATCTGCTCTCGCTTATTCCCAGGATATGTACCTTGTAGTTCCTCATCTCTGTTGTGATTTGTCTCAACTTTCCTGCCTCATTCATAGTTCTGACGTTCCAAAAACCAATTCTGGTTTCTTGTTTTGCGGTCGCGGCATCCGTTTTCATGCCAGTGGCTTCCTTTCGGCTTTCACCACTGTCAGTCATACGAGCCTGAGACTCCGGATGTCTGTCCCGCAGCAAAGTTTTTCCATTTATTGTTGTTTCCGTAACATGTGCGATTTTTTACACAGACAGGGGTGTCGACCCTGTGCTAAAACCCCCAGCCTGGAGGACCAGAGTACCAGCTTTTGTCTGACCCCTACCCACGCAGACCAGTCCAGCTTGGTTGAACCTACCAGGAGTAAATATCCCACTGGCATAGCTCTGTTGATTGTCAGGATACACAAGCTGCCATACCGCTACAAGACCATCATACGTTTTCTCAATATTAGAGAGTTGGACCCATCTATTAAATGTTAAGTGAAATGCAGATATGAACTCTGAGAAATCTTTTCCTGCTTCAGGAGTCATGGTTTTAAAACGCATGCGGTAACACTCCATATCCAATTGATAACGTTTTAAGAGCAGAGCTCTAGCAGCCTCATAATTGTTTTTGTTAGGCTCGTTCAAAGTACAAAGAGCAGTTAAAGGTTCTCCAGTCAAGAACTACATTAAGCGTGAGCACCATTGTTATTTATCAAGTTTATGAGCCTCAAACACAATTTCAAAACGCATTAAGAAGCAAGAAATATCGTCTACGTGAGGTTTAAATGTAGGTAAACGAAATTTTGTAGTACCTCCATTATGTTTATTTGAATGGCCTTGAACCATAGAATCATCATTCTGTTTACCTTGGTTTTGCAGTCTTAATTCTTCAAGATGCAAAGTCATCATTCTTTCTTCATGGGCTAAATTAGATATACTTCTGTTCTACTCCACTTGTTCAATTCTCTTTTTCTCCTCCAATTGTAATTTTTTTCTCTTCCAATTGTTCCTTTCTAATTTTCTCTTCCTTGGTCTCAGCCTTGGCATATTCAGTCATGGTGAAATCTTTTAAAGACTCACTTTCCAATCCGAATGCATTGAATTGTTTGACAAAATAATCTAAAGTAGCCATATTGGATAATGTATGTGACTTACTTAGTTAATATGTGAAATAAATGGCTCGTTTTATTCACAATAAATGCATTGTAATTTAATCAGTAATATTATTGAGCATTAATTGTGAAAAAAAATGATGCACACAAAAGACAGTTGTTAATGGAACCGGACAAGTACAGTTGACAATGACAAAAAGACACGAGCAGCAAGCAAAAAAGAAAATGCAAATGTAGAACTAAAAGGAAAACAGCAATTTGGACAAACTTACTGCTATGAAAAAGACGCTACAGGACCTGAGACAAGGTATAAATATAAATCTGTATAAAACTAAGCAATAGAAAGATTAGATAAACACGACGAACAAAACGATTTTCAAACATAGGGAAAAATACAAGAATGACATCAATGATGAACAATTATAAGTAACAGGACTATACAGCTAAACAATCAAAGTCACAGAAAACAAGCAGTGAACTGAAAACATCAGCGAGAAACTCAAACTGGAAATTTCACTGTCTGAGAACTGTAAACAAAACTACAGACACGTCTGGTGTGAGGTCATCTTACAATGACATGTATCTCTAGCACCAGATCTCCATCCAACCATTCCCGCTGACTTAGGAACAGATAAACGTTAAAGATGTAAAAAAAGGAAATAATAAGGCTCACACACCACATGCACGGAAACACAAGAATACTAAGTTAAAGGCTACTTATCTGTTAACGTTCCGAACAGACACGTTGATAGATCAGGCGTCAGCGCTGCATGTTTCAATGGTGGAGCAAGAAGAACATCCAAATGTGTGGTCCCATTCAATCGAAAAATAGAACAGTCATAATGATGATCATAACTTGATCACGAAAAAAAAGTGTTGATGACAACGTCTTCTTCTTTGATCCTTAGCCGCCGACCGTCAAAGCAGTTAGTGGCCATCACGCCTAGTGGCGTCTTGTAGGGCAACAACAAATTGATTCCACTTTGCTTGGTCGGCGGCCATCCTTCGTACAGTGCCCCAACTATGGTTCATTCTTTGCATCTCAGCCTCCACAGTCCTCCGCCAGGTTGTTTTTGGTCGGCCTCTCTTTCGTTTTCTTTCAGGGGTCCAAAGCATAGCTGTTCTTGTAATGGCATCGGGGTCTCTTCTGAGGACATGGCTAACCCAGCTCCAGCGTCTGCCAGCTATGATGGTTTGCAAGTCCTCTTGCTTGCTCCGAGTAAGCAGATCTTGGTTGGTGATGGTATTCGGCCAAAAGATTCGGAGAATTTTTCTTAGGCATGTTGTGTGAAAAGAGGACAATTTCGACATTTCCTTCTCTGTAACTCTCCAGCATTCCGCACCATAGACAAGCACAGAAAGCACACAGCTCTGATATAATCTTAATGTTGTGCGTGTACTGTATTGAGAGGACTTCCAGATGTTGTTTAGGCTAAAAAAGGCTGTTCTTGCCTTATTCATTCTGATGTTGATGTCTTTGCCTGCCCCGCCGTCTGGTGTTACTATGCATCCTAGGTATGATGACAACGTAGTGAACTTGAAAATGACAGTACAATCGAACAGCAAAAAATGGCGAAGTCGTATCCCTCTCCGGTACATCGAGCATGCGCAGTACGAAGTACATTATGTAAATGAGGCAAACCAGTGTAGACTGGATCCTGCAATGGTGAAGGGATCTTCACGGTAAAAAATGTCATGAGTCGAAATCGCTCCAAACCATACTGGCCGCCATAAAAACTGTTACAGGTCTAAACAGTGACGAATACAAATACTGTCAGTCAAACTTGTAGAGCATATAATGCTATATAACACGAATGATAATGGGTGGTCAACAGGACGATAAATTATGTATAACATGAGCCGGCAGAGTGGTAGATCCACAGGAAAACATGGCGAAACATTTATTGTCATAAAACTGGTTCCATCAGACAATCAAGATATATACGTGGCATGGAAAAATGTAGTTCTTCATAGTAATTCGTCTTCAGTCCATACATCTCAAATCAAAGGCATTTTATAGTACGTGGCAATGTAAATGAATATATTCCTCTCCTTTAATTCTGGCCGTTGTGTCTTAAGGTTCGTGAACACCACGAGTACCTGAGCAATGCGGAGCGAGATATTCATAATAAAATCTTCGTTGCAATTTCGAAAAATGCTTCCTGGATATGGTAGTAACTTCTGGGTAAGTTAAGGTACCATTCTTCATAACATCAAATAAGTGGCGGCCTCTGAAATAATATGCCACTGAACATCATAATGTAAGTCTCCACAACCTTAGGGAGCTTGAAAAACGTACGTCAACTCTGGACGACTGAAAAATAAGAATGACCCAGACGGCAGACCGTTAGAATAAAAAAGCACGTGATATATTACGTCATTAGTGACCGGTGACGTAGCAAGTTATGCGGCGTTCAAATATAAGTGAAAAATCGTACATAAAAATAACTTTACTACAGACAGCTATATCTCCTCAAGTCAATGGATCTATGCCTGCGTGTAGCAATATATTATAATATATTAATTTTATCCTTAACAGTGCTGCTATACAGTTCGCTCATATTTCCTTTGGCTGCAGCATCTTCTGCCTCTCTTGCCAACTCCTCAATATACTTCCTCTTGTCTCTTTTGATACTTCTTTGTTTTCTTCTTACACTTCTTGAGCGTTGGCTTTGGAACTTCTGGGTTTGCTCGTGTTTAAATCTGCTTTCTTGTTTTTTTTTCCTGACTTTTATCTTATTGATGGTTTCTGTTGTTATCCATGCTTTTTGTTGTCGTTCCCTTTTCCCCAGTATTTCTTTACATGTCTCATTCCATCCAGTTTTGATTTGTTGCCAATAGTCTTCTGTATTCACTACATCTTTGGGGAGCCGCGCTAGCGTAGTGGTTACAACACCGCTCTGGCGACCGGGTGATACAGGATCAAACCCGGGCGACGGCATTTGAGGATTTTTCGTCGACCGGGATTTGGACTGGATTAACTCGAGACCTGGCGAGGACATTTGAAGGAGTGTCGTCGACCAGGGACTGGCGGCTCCTGAGCCGACCCAGCTGCAATGGGTACCTCCGAAATCGGCGAGTATTTGCCTGAATGTCGAGGGACACCTGTCTCTGTACAAGAAATAAAGGGATACTCACGTAAAATCAATGTCAGGTTAGACATAAAATAATAACCTGAGATTTCGCCTCGAGTATTAGCGGGCGAACGCAAAAAAAAAAAAACTACATCTTCCAGCTGTTGGAGCACTTGGAATTTGTTGTTGTGTGGTCGGTAAGAATGATGCCATGTGTGATTAAGTCAGTATGTCCAGGCAAATCAGTAAACATGTCTTAAAAAAACGAAAATCAGTCTGAACTTGTTCCTTTTGAGAAGAATTAAGAGTGTCAGAAAGTGCAACATCTTTCCAAGATTCGCTCGATTTTACTGACGGTATAGAAAATGTTAAAGGAATAGACGAAACGTTGTCTTCTGCATGAACAACAGCAAATGAAGAAGAAACTGTAGTGTCCATTATTCTGTCAAATATATCCTGTAGCTCTGTAGGACGATGAGTAAATGCCTTTAACGTTTTGATATATGTCTTATGCTTTCCTATAATGTTAATGGTGTAATCAACGTCTGTTACTTTTTAAACTACTTTATAAGGCACGTGCCACGAAATAAGAAGTTTATTCTTCTTGGTATGCAAAAGTAGTAATACTTACTTCATCTCCTAGTATGAATGTTCTAAGTTTTCGAGATTGGTTGTGAAGCAACCTCGATTTCTGAGTAACAGTCTGTATAGTTTTTGATGCCCATTTGCAAGCATCTGTTAACCGTTGACGAAGGTCAATCACAGACTCGTAACTGCTTCTTGTATCTTCATTGGTCGTTGAGCCTAATAATAGATCTTTAAGTATATACTTTGGTCCTCTCGGATTAGCCCCATAAACTAGCTCAAACGGCGAGAAACCAGGACTCTCATATGGAACTTCACGATAAGCAAATAATATTGCTGGTAGCATTTTGTCCATCTCTCTCGGATTTGACTCCGTTACCTTCCATAACATCATTTTGAGTGACCCATTGTAGCGCTCACAAACGCCATTGGAACAAGCTCTATAGGGACTAGTAAATGTGTGTTTGATATCAAGCATAGTCTCAATTTGTTTCATTACTCTGGGCATAAAGTTTGTGCCCCTGTCTGATAAGATTACATCAGGTAAGCCTATGAGAGAAAAAATGAAGAATAAAGCCTCTGCGACAGAAATGGTCGTAATTTCTTTTAATGGTATGGCTTCCGGCCATCTGGTACATAAATCTATACATGTCAGAATATATCGGTATCGCCTTCCGACATTATTGACATCGGCCCAAAGATGTCAATGGCGATTTTTGAAAAAGCACGTGTCGGGACATCTGTAACCTGTAAAGGTGCTGTGTGATCTTTGCCCTTACGTGATACCATTTTGCATGTCGTACAAGTCTGACACATTTTTATTTATTCCTGGCCAGTAAAAGTTGGATGTAATTCTACTTAATGTCCGGTTTACTCCCATGTGACCCGCCATCGGTATGTCGTGACTGGTCTTGAGTATCAACGGTCTAAATTCCCTAGGCACCACAATTTGATTAATAACCATGTTACTTTTTCGGAAGCATCTTATTAGAATAGAGTTTTTGTCCCGGAAACTATACTTTGCTATTTTAGTACTCTTTATATTCTCTGATTGTGCCAAACCAAAAAACCTTTTTAAAGATTCATTATCCTGTTGTCTGGATGTAAGTAATTGTGGAGGAATGTTGTGTGCATTTCTTAAACATGCATTGTTGTTTTCTGTGGCGGATGTTTCAGCTGTAGAGTCAGCTGCCCGTTGTGCTCTAGTGACATCAATGAGTGAAATATAACCCATTCTTCGATTTCGTTGGTAGAACTATCATTTACCTCTGGTATATTTCCAATGATCAAATCCATAACAGGTTTTTTAATTACACAGCCGGTTACAAACTTGGCTAATGGGAATCATTCTATATTTCCTCCGAATGTTACACATTTCACTGATCTTCCAATGAAAGCTGATTTATCAATCAGGGATTCTCGAACACCTATAGCGGTACAACCTCTATTTCTTAGTACTGTTATTAGCCTTTTTATGTACGAAACCTCTGTGCACTGCGAGATGGCCCATGTTCTCACATGAGGACATTGCTGGTAGTGCATGCCCACATAACAATTTTGTATGCGCAACTGGTTCATACAATGTTCTACAGATCGGGCAATCATCATATTTCTTTTCTTTATGCAATTGCATGGTCAGAGTCTAAGTCGTAATCATTATACTGTTCACAAGATGTAGCAAAGTGTTTTGATTTCTTGGCATGTCGTTTTTCTTTTGGTTATGTCACCACTCTTTGCCTTACTTATTCTTCCATCAGTGTGATTATCCTTGTCACCAACAAACTTACCATTCTATTTAACTCTTTGCCTGAATGATTGTCTATACATGTTGTGATGAATACCATCACTACTCCTGCCATTGTGGTAGCCATTACCACGGTCAGAGAACTCTGTTTACATGCTCCGTTTAAAGTGTGAAGGCGAAAGCCTCCGAGGGAAGTTGTATCTTCTTCTATAGGATGCTCTAAAGCCATGTCTATATCTACCCTCTACACTCTTTGAGCGTTGACAGTAGTTACTTTCTCTAGGGTCACGAAAAGCAGTACACACTGGCAGTATATTTTCAGGTGTCGCTTTCTTGATCTCTCTGTCGGGGTGTGCTATCATGTACTGCCGACACAGGGTCGCATATTTCTCAAGATTTTTGGGATCTCGTTCCTGGAGCAAAGATTTAAGTTTGGCGCTACTCGCCGAGAGAACTTTGTCTCTTAAGACTAAATCAAATAACCCATCATATGTTTTTGGAATGTTTGCAAACGCAACCCATCTACTAAGGTAAAGTTTGATCAAAGCAGTGAATTCCCCAAAATCTACACTCTTCTGAGGTAAAATTTCATGTAATTTGGATTTATATCCTTCCTCTGTTAGCCTGAAACGTTTTAAAAAGTGTTTGTTTTACCACCTAAAAATCTAATCGACCTTGCGCGTCAATTTGAAAAAAATACTTTAGCGAATATTTCCAGTTTACTGGTCCATTGATCTGTTTGGATCTTTAAAGCATTTGCCTTCATTTCAAATTGTTGGAAGAAGCTATCGAGACAGTCTCTACTTTCCAAGAAATGAGGTAATTTCAGCTTTGGTGTCCATACTGAATGACTACTAGATGATGTAGGCACTGTGCCTGATGCCTGAGCCTGTATTCTGGCGATTTCCAATTCATTTTGTAATTTCAGTTTTTGGAATTCTCGATCTTTTTCTTCGTTTTCCAATTTAAATCTTTGCAATTCAAGTTCTTTTTCCTTTGTCTCACGTCCTTTTTTTATTTTTTTCCCTTTGCCTCACGTTCTTTTTCAGCTTGTTGAGTTGCAGCCTCAATCGTCAATCTTTCCAAGCTAATTCATGTTCACGTTCTTTTTCTGCTGCGCTTTCCTTTGCCTTAGTTCTCTGTCAGCTGCTTTTTTATTTGCTTCCCGTACTTTGTCTCTTTGTGCTAATTTGGCCATTTCCACTTCGTCAGCTATTTTTTGAGCTTCCCGGCGCTCAATCCTTTCCACATGTGCGAGGTGTTTCTCATATTTACGTTTTGCATAATCTTCAAGATCTACTCCAGATTTACCTCTTCTTTGTCCTTCTTCGAGGAAATTTTCGTATGACGACAAACTATTTCTTAGTGTGAGAAAAATCTGCACTGATTTCGAATGTTATATTATCGATACCGTATCACTTGTTAACCCGGAAGTGTCGAGTATGACATATAACAAATGCCGAAGATATTATATTACTAACAATACAGCCCCTATTTACCCAGAAGAGCTGAAAAATCAGAACATAATATATGTAAAGGATATTGTATTAATAATAGTAGAGTACCTGTTAACCCAGAGGTCCTCAGTCCATCATAATATAACATCCACTAATAATCGGTAATTATTTATTAATAATATTTTAGTACTTATTAACCCAGAAGCACAACGTATCAAATAAAATTAATACTGTATGTATTGGCGTGAAGAGTAATTTATCCAATAATGAGGATGGATGCCACTGGTAAATGCCGGTGATATAAATGTAAGTACTCAAATTACAGGTCGTTTCACAACGAAGCTAAAGAAACTCAGTATATAAATCACGTAAGCAATATAAGTAGGTATTATCAGCAAAACTAATAATTTAAACAAGACAGAAAACAATTGATGTACGAAAACTGAGAGTCATGAATACCTGATACATTTAAACAAGAAGTTGATAAAGAACAACCGAATACATAACAAACCCACTTACATAAATTAAGAAGTGTAAAATAAAGAACGTGATTCTTAACGGAACAGCTACAAGAATTTGTATTCAATGAGCTGTCAAGGACTTCCTTGACAATGCACCAAATATACCCTAAAAGACATTACCATTCATGATTCCACCTAGGTAGAGCCATGAGTGATAAGCCCTGCAGCCACCCACATGGGAATATATATATATATATATATATATATATATATATATATATATATATATATATATATATATATATATATATATATATATATATATATATATATATATATATATATAAATATATATATATATATATATATATATATATATATACTGAAGCACATTAAAAACGCACCACTATTATATATACTGATGCCGAGAAGCTGGCAAAAAAAAGTGTGGGAATGGATTTTCCCCGTGTTTGCCATGAGGTAGAGAGCGAATGGCTGCTGGAATGGAAAGTGCAAGATTCAACCCATGGGTGTGTGTACAGACTACATGAAAACGATGAAAGTTACACGTGCAACACGATTCTCAACAGCTATGACCCTGAAAATGTGTACGCGTTGTGGCAGTATACTTGGTATAAAAAGGCCGTTGAGAAAAAACACCCAGTACATGTGCTTGAATTGCCACGACTATCTGAAAACGACCGCCAACGAGCCATTGGTATGTTGGAGACCAGAATGAGCTCGCGGGCCATTGCCAGAAGGATGAATTGCCACCACAGCACTATTGTACGTCTCAATGAACGTTACGGAACCACTGGCAGTGCCCGGGATAGACTTCGGAGTGGCCAACCACGAGTTACTACCCCTGCGCAAGATCGTCATATTGTGCTGAGTCACCTAAGGAATCGTACTCTCCCGGCAAGTCAAAAAGCAAGAGCAATAGTGGGTAGACATGGGCAAGTCTCTCGAATGACAGTCATACGACGACTCAGAGATACAGACCTTACTGCAAGACGACCTTATGTTGGGCCAAACTTGACTCACAGACATCGTTAGCAGCGCCTGCAATGGGCAGAGGAACATATCAGATGAACTAGACTGCAGTGGAATGCTGTCCTATTCACAGACGAGAACAGATTCAACATATCCTTTGCAGATGGACGTATGCGAATTTAGCGACGGTGTGAAGAGCGCTTTGCAGATTGCTGTGTCAACCGATTTCGAGGTGGCAGTATTCACATTTGGGGAGGATTCAGTTTTCACCATCGCTTGCCTCTTCACGTCTTCCGTGGAAATGTTAATGCTGTGACATATCGAGATGAGGTTCTGGATGCACTGGTTGCTCCTGCGTTCACAATTTATCCAGACTTGCAGCTTCTCCAGCAGGATAACGCACGTGCATTTTTTTGTATTTTTGGTTTTCTCCCTTGCCTGCACAGAATGCAATGAATTTCATAACAATCAAATGTACAAATTAATGACCAGCATGGATTCATAGGAAAATGAATAAAGATTCCAAATATGTAAACTTGTACACACTTATATTTACATTTCACACTCTGTTCTGGATTATACAGGTGGTGCGTTTTTAATGTGCTTCAGTATATATATATATATATATATATATATATATATATATATATATATATATATATATATATATATAAATATATATATATATATATATATATATATATATATATATGTATATATGTATATATATATATATATATATATGTATATATATATATATATATATATATATATATATATATATATATATACATATATATATATATATATATATATATATATATATATATATATATATATATATATATATATATATATATATATATATATATATATATATATATATATATATATATATATATATATATATATATATAAAACGAAGTGCAACATCTATTGTATAGAAAGCAAGATTAACGAACAGGGTGTCTAATGTCGAACAGTCAGTCGATAATCAACATTGATGCAATACTTATCTGCATGCCATGGAGATATTTTTTTCCGTAAGCGATTTCTGAGGTTGTTTGATTAGACGAAGGATGCAGATGTCTTCTTAACTCTTTGTCTACACCAGTCGTTAGACGATAATTCTAGACGTCACAAATTTGCTGAATCCAATCTTGCCGTCCGCTGCTCTGTCTACGACATGCAAGCTTGAGTTGCCGGTTAGACATTCTTTGGCAAAATCGACGTTCGACTTGAATGTACGTTCTGTGAGTTTATTCAATTGCTTTCGACACTAGTTCGTAAATAGAATGATCGTAAATGTTGGTATCTGTGCCTTGATCTTGCCTCTTGATGGTAGCCGTGTTGAAGGGAAGCCATTGTCCTTGAGTAATGTTTTGATAGTTAATGTTCATTCTTGTACTTGCACGTGGTAAACATGCTTATGTACTCGTTGTTCAATTTTCGATGCTCATATTCTTTTCGACCTGTTAAGCCAGCTAATTTCATGTGGGGACGATCCGTCTATAATCTCCGCACATACTTTGAGTCGCTTTCGCTGCTACTTTTCTTTAATTTGCTTGACAGTGGGAAGACGAGCAGATGAAGCCCCAAGAATTTCATCCGTTGGTTCTGTTAAGTGATGATACTACTGGTTGTCTGTTGAGTCTGTATTAGTGTGGTTTTGTTTCATACTTATATTATATTGATGAAAATCTATCAACTGCGCCTCGGGTCGTTCTGGTCTCGTGGTCTAGGTGGTTCATTTTTCCAACACTACATCAACAGAAAAATCTGGCTTCGTTATCTTCAGAATCGATTATAGGTAAATTTGTAGGCTCGGTCCGAAGTCTCTCTTTATTCAACATCGGGTATGCCGCTACAGTTTCATCAAGTTCTCTTGACGGGAATTCTCGACTGTAAAGAGGAAATTGTTCTGGAACCAATAATCTCGCTGCGGAAAGATGACCAGTAAACGCAAATCGTTCCTTTGCTTGAAAGCAAATTTTATCACATACTTCCCTAACAAGACTGTTTAGATCAATATTCTTTTTACGTTTTCTAGAATCTGTTGTTTGTTCTGAATCGTGGAAGTTAACAGAGATGTCAATGTTATTTCTGATACCTGAAATCACACGATGAAAATCCTGCACTGCTGAATAAACTATCAAAGAATTAGCATTGCGGCTTTGAAGTTTATCATACAAAACATCAACATGTGGCATGATACGGTGGAAGAAGGAAAGCCAAAACAAGAAATCGGTATCATTCAACACATGGAGAAGTCCAGTCGCTGCCTGGACTGTTGCACAATTACCTGACTCGTGCAACTCACCAAAACATTCTTTCAGTTCATCTTTGTTTTCATAGACTGTGGAAACAGTCCTGGAGTTGAAATTCCACCTAGTGTTACATGTTGACGGAATTCTTTTACACTTTTTCTGCAGAACCGAGAGTCGTTGTGGTGATCTTGAAAAAAATGCAGGTACTCCTGACAATGTGTGAAAGAAAATACGCACTTCTGAATTTTGTGATACAGCTTTTTGCATTATTAGATTTAGCTGGTGTGTGTAACAGTGAATAAAATGAGCATGTTGGTATTTTTGTTTAATTATAGTTTGTACTCCACCTTTCTCTCCACTCATTACAGCGGCACCGTCATAGGTTTGAGCTATTAGCTTGGTATAGCCATCTTTCAGAATAAAAATCAGTTGTAGTAAAACGTGTTCTGACAGACCTTGAGCATTCTGTGAAATAGGGTTGTTAAATCCCCAAAATCTTTCGTGCACCGGACCCTCGTGCTCATAACGAAAAACAAGAACTTAGTGTCGTTGCTGCAACATCTGTTGTGTCGTCCGTCATAACAGCCAAGAATTTTAATTTGCTTACGTCGCTAGCAATTTGAGCTCTGCACACTTCTAGGATACATTGTAGAAGCTCGTTTTGAATTGTTTTTTAATGTCCTTTGAAAACAGTGGCAGTTTCAAAATGAGTTCGCAATGTATCATCCAGTTTAGAAGCAAAGTCTAGTAATCCTCTAAAGACGCCCCGATTAGCAGACTATAAACTTTCATCATGACCACGCAGTGGAAGTTCAAATTTCCCACAAAACTTTATGCAGTCAATTATTTTTGAAAGAATGTTTCTGTTTCTTTTCACCTCTTCATTGTGTTTATTAATATTTAATTTGTATGCCTTGCTTAACTGTGAAGAAATATCCACTGTCCCCAGCATCCCCAATGCTACAACGTATCTAACGTGGACTGTGGTATTTTCGTGTTTCTGAAGCTTGCTATGCAAATGTATCAGATCCGTTACGCCTGTCTTTGTCCATGTAGTATCACCGTTGAAAAGTAAACAAGGAAAACAAAATAATGCCTTCTTTACATTACAGCCACACAACCAGTCATGATGTTCATAAATTTCTCTGTTAAATTTTCTCTGGTATGTACTGTTCCTGCTAGTCGAGGTCTGGATAATTTTTAGATTCGGAAGAGGCCGACCTAGTGTTTTTACACGGCATTTTTCAGCCAACGACAATCGCGAAAAAACAATTTCTTGTAAATATGTAACAGTTACTTCACTCATTTCTATAATAATTCAGCACACAAGAAAATATCAGCATTAAATTAATCTCAAAACAATGCAACTGACCAACGTTTTGCGGTATTGTGGTGAACGCGCACGTAAACAGTCGCTTGATAGAGATAATTTCCACTTGAGCTGTGTTCCGTTGCAGCACTAGTTAAATAAATTCAACCAAATCGCAGCTGGCCTCTAGCTGTGTGTATAACAAGCATTCGCTTATAAGAGGTCAAGGTCACTTGAACTGTCATCGTTTGCAGCACTTGCCACAATACGGTGTTGGATAATTTTTTTTTTTTTTGGTTTTGTATTTAAACCTTCCGGTGTAACCTCAATTTTTTTTATTTTTTGGTCTGTCCGGATTATGTATTATAATGTAGTAGAGACAGTATGCAGTCCTTTTTTTTTACAGGGGGTGCTGCAGCTCAACAGCTCATTAAAGAAAGCCGCCACTGGGTTTGGGTTAGGGTTAGTGTTAACCATAATCCTAACCCTAATACTAACCCTAACCCTAACTGCTACGAAACAAGACATAACTACAGATATTCACTGCGGAGCAAAAAAGCACGAATAATAGGAAATTACCTTCGACTGATTTAATTTTGCACACGACGATTTTACATAATGAAGATACATCACGATAAGTAACCATGTCCGATTCACTGTCATTATTCGATTCAATATTGTCTTCCTTGTGTGCTTTCAGTATCAGCTATTATATATTCATTTCATTTATTTTATCCTGAGTTTGTTGCAATAAAGTTCCACCTGAACACATTATTACTTAGGTTCGCCCGTTTAAAACGTGCACACTGTTTCTACATCCTTCTATTCTCCGGGATCAACAAATGTGTATTCACACAATATTCCTTATACATTTCGTTCACCTACAAGGGGGGTTGTTGAGGTAGTCGATAATCACGCTTCTCGACATTTTACAGACAATTATTCGAGATTAATACTAACCTTAGCGATAAGTCTATCACACATTCCTGGCAATCTTAGCCGTATTTCTGTTCCACTTTCTTATTTCACTTTAAATATATTTGTAACGCAATCTCAGTTCCAGAGTCAAGTCAGACTCCTGTTTAGTGATAAATCTATCCCACATTTATTTCAGTAGAAGAATTTCTACAATTTCCAAGTCCATTGGACACATCCTCATTAGACGAGCACTCTTCCGAATTCAGTGGACACAGCCACCTTGGACGACCACTGCGGAATATCTCCTTGACTCTTAAATTTTCGTCATCCTTCACTATTTCGATACGTCAGATCCTAAACCCAATATTCTGCGTTTATGTGAGGCATATTGTGGTGCGAAGCAAATCTTCAAATTTGTCTCACCCCATAATGTGCACTCAACACACACACGATGTCATGAGAAATTCATTTTTAAGTGCATCAGAAACATTCAGAGGAAGATGAAATGGTGGATGTGTCACGAATTGCCTCACCTGCTTTGCAGTAGTGGTCTACCAGTGACCAAAACGCAAGAGCATCTTAAATGGGTCGTCAAAGGTGTCTACCTTCGCACAAGATTACTCTTGGCAGATTTGTAGATAGAAGGGTAATGACGCTTTTATCCCAAGGCACAATTCACAAGATGTTTCCGAAGTCAAGAACAATGCTGCATCGGCAGGGCAATTGTTAACTTATATCGGTCCGTCGCCTTTTGTGAAGAAAAGCAATGGTTTAGTCCGTTCAAGCCCCCACCTGGTGTAAATCCAGAGACACTCTTTTCTAAGGATTAGCTCTATAGATGTGAATATATGTATATATATATATATATATATATATATATATATATATATATATATATATATATATGTATATATATATATATATATATATATATATATATATATGTGAAACTCAGAGCTGCTGGACCAGTGGCAGTCAAACAGAAAAGATATAACATCACGAAACTTAAGGACCCCCTCACCAGAAAAGCGTTCGTGGTCGACGTAAAGAGACGATATCTGATTACCAAAAGCCAGGAAAGAACAGAGACCGACGATGTGGACCAGAAATTCAACACCATCTCAACAATATACAAAGAAAGCAGCAAGTCATGCTTGGGATTCCAGGAAAGAAAGAGCCAAGACTGGATAACACCAGAAACGCTAAACACCATAGCGAAGAGAAAGGAAATGAAAAGAAAGAAAACAGAAGCTAAGTCTCCCAGGTTAAAGGCAATATATAGTGAACAGTACAGTCAGCTGGACAAGGAAGTAAAACGTCAAACCCGTGCTAACAAAAGGACATTTCTGGATGACCTTGCAAGACAGGCAGAAGAGGCAGCACTGAGAAATGAACAAAGCACAGTTTATAAAATAACTAAAGCTATCAGTGGAAAACGAGGTGCAAACAACATAACGTTAGTAAGAGACAAGCAAGGAAATCTCATCACCACAGCACAGGGGCAGGAAACAAGATGGGCAGAGCACTTCAGAGAAACACTGAATAAGGAACCACCAGAGACTCAGCTGAATGTTCCTGAGGCTGAAAGTGACTTAGACGTAAATACAGACATTCCACGAAAAGAAGAAATTATCACAGCTATCAAAGGGCTAAAAAATGGAAAAGCGCCTGGTCACGACAATCTGAATGCTGAGCTATTCAAGACAGACCCTGAACTAGCAGCAGAACTATTAGAACCACTATTTGCACAAGTCTGGGAAACTGAGACAACACCAACAGAGTGGAGTAAAGGAATAATTGTCAAATTGCCCAAGAAGGGCGACCTTGCAGACTGCAACAACTGGAGAGGAATTACCCTCCTCTCAGTTCCCAGCAAAATACTAGGCAGGATAATCATCCAGAGAATTTCAAAAGCAGTTGACCATAAACTGAGGAAAGAACAAGCGGGCTTCAGAAAGAACAGAAGATGTGCAGATCATATATTTGCCCTCAGGAACATTATAGAGCAGTGCTCAGAATGGCAGAGACAGCTGTACATTAACTTTGTTGATTTTGAAAAGGCTTTCGACAGCATACACAGGGACAGCCTATGGAAAATTCTGAGGGCTTATGGAATTCCCAGCCGCATTGTTTCCATTATAAAAAGCCTCTATTCTAACTTTACGTGCAGTGTTGGATCGAGTAATGTAACTTTCGAAGTGAAAACAGGAGTACGACAGGGATGCCCCTTATCAACAACATTATTTTTGACAGTCATAGATTGGGTGATGCGCCAGACAACAGAGGGCAGTCCAAGAGGAATTAGATGGACAACGTTTTCTACACTGGAAGATTTGGAATATGCAGATGACATTGCACTACTCGCGCATTCACACCAACACATTCAAGACAAAACCGATAGACTGAATAAGTATGGCCAGCAGGTTGGCCTGAACATCAATTTGAAGAAGACAGAGGTCATGACACTAAATGTGGGCAATCCTGAGCCAATAACAGTAAGGAACCAGAAGTTAGAACAGACAGACACATTTACTTACCTAGGAAGCATAGTAACACCTGACGGCGGAACAAGCAAGGACATTAACAACAGAATGAATAAAGCGAGAACAGCCTTTGCTGTTCTCAACAACATTTGGAAGTCTTCCCAGTACAGCACAAACACCAAATTAAGACTGTATGAGAGCTGTGTACTTTCTGTGCTTCTCTATGGTGCGGAATGTTGGAGAGTAACAGAGAAGGAAATGTCGAAACTGTCCTCCTTCCACACAATCTGCCTAAGGAAAATTCTCCGAATCTTTTGGCCAAACACCATCAGCAATCAAGAACTACTTATTCGGAGTAACCAGGAGGACATGCACACCATCATAGCTGGCAGACGCTGGAGTTGGGTTGGCCATGTCCTCAGAAGGGACCCTGATACCATCACAAGAACAGCTATGCTATGGACCCCCGAGGGAAAGCGAAAGAGAGGCCGACCAAAAACAACTTGGCGGAGAACTGTGGAAGCTGAGATGCAAAGAATGAACCACAGTTGGGGCACTGTACGAAGGATGGCCGCCGACCGAGCAAAGTGGAATCAATTTATTGCTGCCCTACAAGACGCCACCAGGCGTGATGGCCGCTGACTGCTTTGACGGTTGGCGGCTATGGATCAAAGAATATATATATATATATATATATATATATATATATATATATATATATATATATATATATATATATTTATATCACCTGTGTGTTACCGGGGCCCGAAAGGGGAGCATAGAATAGTAACACTGTTCCCTGCCATGCATGTCGTAGAAAGCGACCAAGGAGGGTTAGGCATGGGGCTGGTTACCCCATCCTGTAAAAAATTTAAACCACAAAAAACTTCAACAAACATGGACAAGTCAATTAAGGAAAATAAAACACAGCCATCCAAGACAGGGGAAGGTCCTTTCGCAGGGAGGCGTATGATGCAACTCAGAGAAACCCGAAAGGAGTCTGTGTTACTGACTAACCTTCTTTCTTCTTGGAGAACTTCCAGATTTGGCACCTGGAATGTTCGGACATTAAACGAACAAGGGAAAGTGGCACAAGTAGCAGCAGAAATGAGGGAATATAAAATCGAGCTTCTTGGAATGTGTGAAACAAAGTGGAAGGGGGTAGACAAGAAGAAACTCATCACAGGTGAATTGGTGCTGTCCTCAGGACATGAAGACGAAAGTTCACACCACAGTGAAGGGGTAGCTCTTATGTTATCTAAAGAAGCACAGAAAGCACTCATTGAATGGGAAGCTGTTGGACTGTCACGTGAAAGATAATTTATTTTACCATCTTGTCCATAATTTGATTACTCCTTTAAATGTTCTGTTTTCCGAGACATTTTGTATTTTCCTTTCTTTCATATTCTACCTACATTTTTCACCTTCTCAACCCCACCCGAGGTTGTTTACGCTGGCCAGGTGCGGTCAGCTAACGCTAGACGTAATGTTATCTAAACGCACCTGGGGTACGTTCGACCAGAGAAACATTTCTCGGGTCCGCTTTAAGTGTTAGAACGAGCCAAAGACGGTTTCTGTGAAAGAAACGGTTCGTTAGCGGCGGGTACCCTCTGTGGTCCCAACAGGGGAATTTCTCTGGTCGCTTTAAAACGTTTGATGACGAGCGGCTGGTACCCTTTGAGGCCTGGGTAACGTGTGTGATCTGTTTCAGGGGAAGATAACAATCGCGGTCAGTCTTTGGGTTTTCGCCCCTTAGACAAGATAGAGCATAATGTTATGCATTTCTCTACCTGGGGAACTTTCGCACGATTTCTTTTGTCTTACTCTAGATTACGTCTTTCGCCGAACTTCTGTAGAAATATGCAGGCCAGGTTCGGGGGGAGCGTTCCTTGTGATCTATATTAGTCTCTCTCTCTCTCTCTCTCTCTCCCATCCTTAGCCACCAACCGGCAAAGCAGTATGTGGCCAGTACGCCTAGTGGCGACTTAGGGCAACAACAAATTGATCAATCTATCGCTGTTTCCACCACGCCTAGTGGCGTCTTTGTGGAACAAAAACAGACCAAACAATCTATCGTTGTTTCCGTAATCAGATTGGTTGGCAAGCAGGTGATCAGCCCACTGTGCGAAGTTTTTACGGGATGGGGTAAACAGCCCCATGCCCAACCCTCGTTAGTCGCTTTTTACGACATGCGTGGTAGGGTGCAGTGTTACTATTCTTTGCTCCCCTTTCGGGCCCCGGCAACACACGTAGACTGGTTTTAATAGACAAAGACATTCGTAAATTTTGCTGGCCCGTAGATGACCATCATGAGATAAGGCAAACGTTAACACAGTACTAGAATGTGTTTGCCTATGTTCTAGTCATTTTTCGGGTTTCAGGAAGACCGAACCGCTAGAGCAGACTTCAGTCAGGCGAAGAAAGTCATATACTCTTCGATCTAGAGGGTTTCTGTATACATCTAGCAACGAATCGTCAACCCCGTTCCTGAATCAAAACCCCTTTTTTCTCAACGCCAAGTTAAGCTCACGCAGTGCAACGGAGCCAACGCAAAATCTAGAATCGCCAAATGCAGTAGTAGCTCTCTACTCGCCTATTGGATTACCAGCCAGAGCATCGCGGCTTCCAGAATATCAAACCCGCCCAGCATGCCTATAGCAGAATTCCATATCACCCGCCTTTTTTTTGCCTAAACGGGGCACTCAGCAAACCACAGCCAAACCAGTTTAAACAGGATTTACAGCCAAGCGGAGCCTTGCGCCGGATAAGCGCGCCTGGGTCTCTTTGTCCTCAAGTGACTTCTTCTGGTGTATTTTCTGGATACTTAAAACCTCGCACGTATGAGCAGCCATCTATGGACAGAGTTCCAGCCCCCCTCTCGCGAGTAGCGGTCACAAACGATAGCGCCTATACAGTGATTTTATTCAGGTTAATTCCATCACCGATGGAGGATATATACGAAAAACCACTTACTGGAGCTATTCCCCTTGGTCCCCGAAAGCGGACAGGCTGTCGCTAAGTTCATTCAGTTGGTCTGCAGGAGATAAACAGCGTCCCCCAGCCCACCTCGCGCCAGTAGGGGGGAGTCACCAATGATAGTACCAACACGGACAGTTTTGTAGGCATAGTCCCTCACGAAGGATCTACAAGTAACACACTGTCTGGACTATTTCATCTGGTCCCCGAAAACGGACGGACTGCCACGCAGTTTATTCATTTTGGTAAACAGAAGGTAAATAGAGTCTTCCAGCCCACCTCGCGCCAGTAGGGAGGAATCACCAATGATAGCGCCTATACAGTGATTTTATTCAGGTTAATTCCATCACCCATGGAGGATATGTACGAAAAAACCACTTACTGGAGCTATTTCATATGGTCCCGAAAACGGACGGGCTGACACTCAGTTATTTCATCTCTCTGTGTTCTACAGGTTTCATGAATGGTGGTGTGTGTGTGGTTGTTGGTGTATATGATTATTGATGACTATTGATGATTAGTTGATTATTGATGTAATTTTATGTTGTTGTGATGATATGCATTAATTCCATGCTTTTTCTTCTTTAATAAAGTTTACACCTTTATTAATACGCTGTTCACGACCTTTCCATCCACAAGTAACTTGTTTTTAGCTCTTTACTATAATCTCTATGTATGATAAGAGAAAAGAGAGAGAGCAGGAGGTGCTGAGACAGACATAAGTGAGTTGAGGCTTGGAGAGAGAGATCATTTTGATAAATCTTCTTCCAGGTTGTCTCAAGTCCATCTCCTATTTACACCTTTCAGTGTGTGTAATCTATAACTCTGTCAGTCCACTATCCCTTGTCGATTTCACTACTATTGTCCAACTCGACAAATACTCTACACTCTAACTCAACCACGACATGAACACAGAATAATAACAGCTACTTTTAAAACAGCTAAAAAGAAAATAAATGTAAATGTCATCCAATGTTATGCACCAACTAATGACAAAGAAGAGTCTGTGAAAGAAGCATTTTATACTAGACTATAGGAAATTATGGAGAATGTAAAAAGAAGAGACATCACAATTTTGATGGGTGACATGAATGCAAAGATAGGTACAATCAAAACCGGCTTTGAAGAAGTCATGGGAAAACATGGGCTAGGAATAATGAATGAAAATGGGGAACTATTCTCAAACATCTGTGCTTCAAATCAACTGGCTATAGTAGAAGGCATGTTTCCACATAAGAGAATACACAAGGCAACATGGATATCACCAGACCATAGAACAGAAAATCAGATTGATCATATATGCATAAACAGGAAGTTTAGATCATCATTGCAGGATGTAAAGGTATATAGAGGGGCAGATGTGGCATCAGATCACCATCTTCTGATAGCCAAAGTAAAAATTAAAAGAGATATGCAACAATACAAAATTATAGACAACAATTTAATGTAGGACATCTAAGAAATCAAGAAACAAGAGGCAAATTTGTGGTCACAATATCCAACAAATTCCAAGTGCTTCAACAGCTGGAAGATGTAGCGAATACAGAAGACTATTGGCAGCAAATCGAAACTGTATGGATTGAGACATGTGAAGAAATACTGGGAAAAAGGGAACGACAACAAAAAGCATGGATAACAACAGAAACCATCAATAAGATAAAAGACAGAAAAAACTAGAAAGCAGATTTAAACACAAGCAAAACCAGAAGTTCCAAAGCCAAGGCTCAAGAAGTGTACACAGAAGCAAACAAAGAAGTAAAAAGAAGTATCAAAAGAGACAAGAGGAAGTATATTGAGGAATTGACAAGAGAGGCAGACGATGCTGCAGGCAAAGGAAATATGAGCGAACTGTATAGCAGCACAAAGATGCTAACAGGGAAATACAAGCAAACAAGTTGCCTCATAAAAGACAAGAATGGAAAACTGCTCAGCAATATACAAGAGCAAATGAAGAGATGGACAGATTGAAGACCTTCTCAATAGACCACCCCCACACCCCCCCCCCCCCCCCCCGGACATCCAGCCAGCAGAAGAAGAGCTACAAATTAACTGTAAAAGACCAACGAAGGAAGAAATAAAGAAAGCCATAAAGCGTCTAAGAGATGGAAAAGCGTCTGGACCTGATGGCATTCCAGCAGAGGCCATCAAAGCTGATATCGTCACGGCTACAGAGATGTTATATAAATTACTTGGTAAAGTCTGGGAAAAGAACGAACGAACGAACGAACTTTATTTTCGAAGGGTTGAGAATTGGGCGCGCAGGCCCGTCTAACATTCTGCCCTTTCACTCTCATTTATCTTGCATACTATATCCTTTTATTCCCACATATTACTTTAAGCATTAATTTAAAGGCATGCAACATTATAAAGTTAACATAATAGCATTCATTTACAGTATACAATCATAATAAAAAATGAGTAGCCTAGGTTTTTTTTTTTTTTAAATAAAGATAGTGACTGAAAAAAATAATAATAATAATAAAAAATAAAATAATATAAACAAAACAATAAATAAATAAGTTATGTATACCGACACTCACTTATGCGGTCAAAACGTCTAATCTGTAGTATTTTTGAATTTGTCATCAATCCTCAATACAAGAATTACAAAAACACATTCTCGCTTACATCCATACATTCTTGGCGGAAATTGAAATAATAATAATAACACTTTCTTGCGCACTTCTGTAACAGAAAAAGTCTTTCAGCAGTTTAAAAAAAAAAAAAAAAAAAAAAAAAAAAAAATTATATCTGCATGTACATCACCCATTTAAGCAAACGGAAACATTCACATCTCTAAAGTACAGTGGTATGCGGGTACATTCTCACATACATTACATTATATAATAGTATTACATGGATATAAAACAAATTATTCCCATTAAAAACGAGCGGAAGAGGAAAAGAAATGTTGACCTATGGATGAGATGTTGACAGGCAAATGATGTTTCTATGGGGGTAGATAATCAGTGTTTAGGAAGTGTTTGAAAAGTGCTTTGTTAAATGAATATTGTGTAGGTAGGCTTTTTAGGTGGTGTGGAAGGCTGTTCCATAAGTAGGCTCCAGAGTAGGCTAGACTCTGTTTGAACAGGTCGATCCTAGGTTTGGGCAGACGTAACTGATGTAATTGTAGTCCCTCTCTTCTACTGGTTTGAAACAATGATCGTAGGTACGGCGGAGCATTGTTTGATAGAATTGCGTGGGTCAGCTTGGCTTTGTTGTAGAGAAGACGTTTTTTCAGGGACAGTATTGTGGGTTCTTTTCCTGTCCTCCTGTGTGATATCGTGCGATTATCGGTGATCAGACGTATTGCTCTCTTATGCAGGGAGTGCAGTCTCTTTGAGGTGGAAGCAGGGCAACCATCCCATAGTGTAGAGCAGTAATCTAGATGTGTCTGTATGTGTGAGGTGTAGAACAATAGTCTAGTGTCTGCGTCTAAGAAGTGTTTTATTTTGGCTAGCTGGTACGTCTTTTGAGCTAAGTGTTTGGTTAAATTCCGTACATGGGAGTTCCACGTTAAGTGCTGGTCAATCGTGATTCCTAGAACTTTGTGTTCTGTTACATGTTCAATTTGTATTGATTCCGCGTGTACCTGTAGCGATCTTTTGGTGCAGTTTAGGAGTTTCTGTCTGGTGGTAATCAACATAGATTTCGTTTTTGCTGTGTTTAATGGCATACGATTCATATTACTCCATTTTGTTAGATTATCTACATCGCATTGAAGAGTCATTTCAAGTGCCACGCAGTCATTGTCACTAGTGTAGATAGTACAATCATCTGCAAAGAGGTCACATGTTGAATATTTTAGATGTAGTGGTAGGTCGTTGATGAACATTGCGAAGAGTAGGGGCCCAAGAATAGAGCCCTGCGGTACTCCTGTATCTATCTTCGAGAAATCTGATGTCGAGTTGTTGTGAAGCACTAACTGTTGTCGATCTCCCAGGAATGATTTGATGATGTTTAGTGGATTAGGGCCTATTCTGAGGGTTTCCAACTTTTGAACCAAGATAGTGTGGTCAATCATGTCAAATGCTTTTTTGAAGTCAACAAAAACAGCACCACCTAATTTCCCATCATTTACGTTCGACAGCCAGTTATCTGCCATTTTGGTGAGAGCTGTGTGACAGGAATGTTTGGGTCTGAAACCTGACTGGCTCTCATTGAGCAGTTTGTTTGTTGTTAAGTGTTGAAATGTGGTGTTGTAAATGTGTTTCTCTAGTGGTTTTGAAAGAGATGATAGAAGGGATATTGGTCTGTAACTGTTGGGATCGCTATGTGAGCCAGATTTATAGAGAGGATACACTTTGGCAGATTTAAATGCTGTGGGAAAGTAGTTGTGTGCAATACATTGATTGTACACATAGGTTAAGGAGTCGCAAATGATGGGTGCAGCGTAACGTAGAATCTTATTGCTGATACCATCAAGACCAGATGAATTGTTGTTTTTTAATGCCAAGATATATGTGAGAACTTCGTGTACTGTTAGAAAAGGAATATCTCTAAGATCTGTTATGGTATGTTCAGTGTTGCAGAAGGCGGTCAGTTTACTAATATCGCAGTCCATTGGCTTTAGTGTCGATTTGAGATGGTTAATTTCTGTTTTGAAGTGGTTACTAAAATGAGTAGCCGTGAGGGAGCAGCTTTTTGGTAAAGAGTTTAGTGACTTTGTTTTGTGTGTTAGTGTTCTAATGGCTGCCCAGACTTCTTTACTGTTTGCTTTGTCTTGAATCATCTTTCTGAAATGTAGTTTCTTTTCCTGACGAATGAGGTATTGTACTTTGTTTCTAAGCATCCGATACCTGCTGAAATCTTTGAGCTTATGTGCTTCGTCCCGCTCTTTCATTGTTGATAATATTTCGTTTGTTATCCATGGGGTCTTTCTGATATTTTTAACATGAACTTGCTTTATAGGAACATGTTTGTCAAATACATTGTTAAAAGTTTGTGTCCAGTATGTTATGGCTTCTTCTGGATAGGGAAGTTGGTACACGTATGAGAGAGGGGATATTTGTAGGTCTTGTAGGAATAATTGAAGGTTAAAGTTTTTGAAATTCCTGTAATGGACTGTGATATGTTCCGTTTTAGGTGCTTTGAACCCTTTTCTCGTCCAGGTACAGCAAATAGGATAGTGGTCACTTAATGCTGTCCGTGTAACTGTGCATTCTACAATGTTTTCTGGGCAGGTCGTATAGATATGATCAATTAGTGTAGATGATGAATCTGTTACTCTCGTGGGTTGATTGACTAACTGTGTGAGGTTGTATGAGATGGTGATATCATTCCACGTGTTGTTCGATTTGTGAAGGTCAATATTGAAATCTCCCAGTAGAATAATTTCCTTCGAAGAAGCCCAAACGTTGTCCATCATTCGTGAGAATGTGTCAAACCATACAGCAGAAGAGCTAGGGTTTCGGTACAGGTAACCAATTAAAACGGGGGTCAGGTTGGGGAGTTTTATTTCCAGCCATATACATTCAATGCCAGTATGTTCTAGATCATCACGGCGTCTGTACTGAAGAGATGTTGAGATGTATATAACTAGCCCTGTTTCATGTTGTCTGTTAGAATCCCTGCGAATGGTGGTGAATCCATTAATCCTAATTTCTTCATCTGTAATTTTGTCATTGAGACGGGTTTCAGAAAAACCAAATATGTGGAAGTTTTGTTGGAGAGAGGTGGAGACTTCAGGAAGCTTACCTAGCAGGTGGTAAATGTTTAAATGACCAATTTTAAGCCCTGATAGTTTAAGCCAGGAATTAGTGATATTGCCTATATTTTGATTTGAGTTTTTGCAATCGGACATGATAATAGTCAATAGGAAAGAAAGAATGAGGGGAGTAGGAATGAGTAAGAAGCAATAAAGTTAGTACACAATGGTTAATACAAAATTGTAAACAAGTTATAAAATATACACTGCAATAGATTTCTCTAAAGTCCGTGGACACTGTTTACCGTATCTTAATCTTTGCAAAAAGTGCGGCACACAGGACTATTTTGACTTCAACCACAGTCAATGTAGAGAATTCATCTTTTCAGTTAAAGGTCCACGCTTGTTAATTTTATGAGGATTTCCTAATTTTCCTCAACACGAATAAACAAAGGTGCAGTCGGAGAGAAGGCGTCAATCTGGGAACTAAGCTCCAAGCTGGTTTGAAATACAGCTTTTAAGTGAGTTTATCTGCAACAGCTTGGTGTTTGTGCGCTGAATTTTGTTCTGAAAAGTCGTATAAAGACATCTGAAATGCCTGCATCAATACTTCTGGGCTATACTGCCTAAGCTGATGTAGCATGTACGAACTATGAGAGTGGCATTCTTGGCGGCTAGAAACAGGATGAAGAAAGTCCAATTTCCTAGCTGTAGTTCCTGTGTTGTGGTTACTTGATGTAGAGGAAGAACGGGTCATACTTGTAGCCCAGTCTTTCCATCTGTCCAGTTGTGCCTGTCGAGCAGGTAGTGGCGGGGGTGTCTGTAGTGTGGGTAATGGGGGAAACATTTGGTTATAAAGATTAGGGTGGAGGATGGGAGTAGGTGTAGCTTTGCTAGATAAATGAGTATTACCTGAGGATGACGATGAGTGGTTATGAGGGGTTATGCGTGGATTCACTGTGTTTAGTGTGTAATTTGTGTCACTGACTGACGAATATGTGTGTTTGTGGTGAGTCCTCTCGGGGAACTTTAAATTTTTGGCTAGGTAGCTCGTCCCTAGCTTAGAAGTGTGGACTTGATCTATATATAGCATCTTTTTTGGTGCACCTGACTTTGATGTGAAAAAAGGTGTGTTGTTTATGAAAGAAATGTGATGTTTAGTGCAGAAATTATATAGCACCTTGTTGTTGATATCTACAGTTTGGCGTGCTTGACCATAGCTGGGTGGAATTATTGACGAGATAAATATGGAGGTGTTTGGGAATTTTTGTTTTATGTTGTCAATCATTCTGGAGATGTCTAATGGGTTAATGGTGTATCCATTTGTGCTATCGTTTATCCCTACGTGTACTGTTGTTTTCCTTATGTTAGTATTTCTGTTGAGATGGCTGATTTCATTGGTTGTTTTCACTATTCCAGCTCCTGGTAGTGGTATTACTGTGACAATGTCCTCTGGCGTTGTTGACATTCTGTCACTGTGAATACCTTTTAGCAGTGAGTCCCCAATAATGATGTGATGTGTGTTGTGTGGTATGTGTCGATGGTGCTGTGGCTGAGGTCGTGCACGACGGTGTTGTTGGTGCCATTGATGTTCTTCTTGCTGGAGGTCTTCAGCGGATTTTTGTGTCGGTTGTTGTGTTCTTTCATGTTCCGTTGCCGTTGTTGCTTCGGGATCTACTTGTGTGTGTTGTCTTGGTAGGTTTTCAGTACGATGACTAATTTTTACCTCAATCGGGTAAGTCTTATTTGGTGATGTTTCTTTTCGTTCTTTGTTTTTAATACTCTGTTGGCTGTTTTCAAGCTTGTGATGTCGTGGGCATATTTTGTCTTCAGGAACGGGTGTTTGAGGTTGAGAGAGTAACGGAGCAGGTGATGTTTGTGGTGTAATTGGATGACCCGATATTTGAGGGTTTTGGACACCACCGTTCTTGTTTTTACTGTCTGAAGCTTCTTGTATTTGGTCTATTCTATTTATCAGCCTTGTGTTTTCTTGTCTGAGAGACTTGACCTCATGCCTGAGTGCGTCAAGTTCTCTTTTGAATGAGCTGTCCAGGTCTTGTTTGAGTTCAGCAATGATGTTTCTCACTGAACTTTCAAGGACGGTAATCATCGCCTGACAGCAGCGCTTCTCTGTTCCCTCTACAAGACTTCGCACTTCGGGGCTGTCTTGCTCCTTAGTGTACTCAATAGCTAGGAGCTGTTTGTGGATAGGCATTATTCTTTTAGTAACAGTGTCTTTGGTGCATGATGAGTGTGTCTCGTGTGCACTGGGCGAGTGATTTAGATCTGGATTATCTGTAGGTATATTTGTATTAAGGGTAGATGATGCTAGTTCCAGTGTACGTTTCGGAATATCATCATTTGAAAGGGAAACATTTTCGTTGGATTCCTCTCCAGTTTGCACAATTATTGGAGTGATGATAGGTGGACTGGTTTCAATGGTTAGCTGAGATTGTACGTTGGCAGGCCTGTCTCCTGTGATTGTTGGTGGACAGGCAAGATCAGTTACAATCATGGTCTTATCTAGAGCTGATCTTTGGAGGTGACAAAATTCGACGTCTAGCCATGTCTGTACACACTCTGTCGCTCCTTGAACTAAAATTTTATTTCTGGTGTGATACAGATGTATTGTGAGGAGGTCGGTGCTTATTTTGTCCTCAACAATAGCATCTAGTTGATCGCTCCGAGTTTCAATAGAACAGTTTCGGTAGTACTCTAAGCAAGTGCGTTTGAAAATTTCGTAGTGTTGGCTGTTATGGAATTCAACAGAGCAACATTGACCATTGTTCGTTTGCTGGATGGTCAGATGAGGAGGGCTATTCCAAGCAATTAATTTTCTTTGTATTGCTTTTCCCCGGTTAAGAGAGTAACTCTTAGCTACTGTCGAAGGGCGTAATCGGCCATCTCGTGGTGGTTTTATTGTCCCTGAAACGACGAGTTTCTCCCCGCTCGCCATATCACATTACATGCTACAAGGCGGACAAGGCCTGTGATTTATCATAGTCCATTGTATCCTAGCCACAGGGTCACAGTTACACTTTGGAATGTGTTACTAAAACTGAAGATAGTACTACGGTTAAAGTAATTCTCGATATATCGAAAAATGGTGGCACCACACGATGAACGCTTCTACCGTCATTCCATAAAGAGAAAAACACAATATTTACAAGTGAATTTAACACAATTACAGAATAAACAATTTCATTGTAAGTCCAAGCAAAACGCTGACACAGGGGTATATAAACCATCCATATTAAATGTGAACAACTTAGAATAAAAGAAAGAGATACCAGCAGAATTAAAGGAAGTATATCTGGTTAAGTTGCCTTAGAAGGGAAATTTACAAGAGTGCACAAATTATAGAGGAATAATGTTACTATCAGTGCCAGGAAAAGTATTAAACAGGATTATCCTTGAGAGATTAAAAGAGTCCATAGACAAGAAACTGAGAGATGAACAAGCAGGTTTTCGACAAAACAGATCATGCACAGACCAGATAGCCACTTTGAGAATAATAGTTGAACAAAGTCTGGAATGGAATTCACCACTTTACATCGGATTTGTTGACTACGAAAAGGCATTTGACAGTGTAGACAGAGAATCACTTTGGAAATTGATGAGGCATTATGGAGTTCCCCTGAAGATCATTAATTTAATAAAGAAAGCATATGAAGACATGACATGCAGAGTTCTTCACGAAGGACACCTTACAGAACCGTTTGGGATAAAAGCAAGAGTGCGACAGGGATGCCTCTTGTCTCCGTTTCTTTTCTTACTAGCAATAGACTGGGTTATGAGATCATCGACAACACACAACAGAAATGGAATCCAATGACTTAGCAGTTGAATGATCTGGATTTTGCTGATGACTTGGCTCTTCTGTCCCGTTATGGATAGATGCAGGACAAATTGAAAACACTCGATGAGAAGTCACAGCAATTGGGTCTGAAAATACACAGGGAAAAGACAAAAATAATAAGAATAAATGCAGGTAATGATAACAGGGTTGAACTTGAAGAAACACCAATACAAGATGTAGAATCGTACACATATCTTGGCAGCAATATAGATAAAGTTGGAGGGACAGACAGTGATATCAAACTAAGAATACAAAAAGCAAGAGGAGCTTTCATTGCATTGGGAAATATATGGAGATCTAGAGAAATCGGATCCAACACGAAAATAAGAATCTTAAACTCAAATGTGAAGTCAGTCCTATTGTATGGCTCTGAGTCCTGGAGAACAACAAAGACAACAACCAAAAAGCTACAGACTTTCATAAATGATTTTTTTGCGTAGAATAGAGGGATTAAAGTGGTATGACAATGTTACCAACGTGGAACTGATGACAAGAACTAGACAAGTGCTAGTGGAACAAGAGATGAGAAGAAGACGATGGCGATATATAGGACACACACTATGGAAACCTCTTGATAGCATTACAAGGCAGTCCTTGTTCTGGAACCCCCAGGGCAAGAGAGGCAGAGGTAGACCAAGAAGCACATGGAGAAGAGAGCTGGAAACAGAGGTGAAAATGATGAGGAGAACGTGGAAAGAACTTAAGATGATGGCACGTGACAGGAGGACTTTGCATGTGTTTGTTGAAGGCCTATGCTCCTTTGGGAGTGGAGGGTTATGAATGATGAAATGAATATATATATATATATATATATATATATATATATATATATATCTATATATATATATATATATATATATATATATATATATATATATATATATATATATCCAGAATCGGATAACAGCAACCCATGCTTCAGTTGGAGCATTTGTCAAAGAGGAGTGAATTATTTATCGACGGACGAGGCGGGGAAAACTCGTGGTGCCTCTCCCCTAAAGACCCTCAGTTATGAAACCGGCTCACATATCCTCATCGGGGGAACATGTTCCCGTGGGTACCACTATGAGTAACCTTCAGGAGGTTTACTTTTGGCCCAAACGATGGGAAGACGTTCGTCAGTTCGTGCTAAATGTTTTATCATGTTTTTAAAAAAAATTATACATTCTATTATTTAAATGTAATGTAATACTGACCTTTCCAATTAACTATGTTGACGTGGAAGCACATGGATTTCTAGTTCTTTCACTGCAGGAGCATCTTACTTTAAAGGTAGTCCCATAGCAGATACTCCGTAGGGGTGTGAAGCGTTAGAGACTTCACTGTACTAGGGACAAGCTTTGAAAAATAGGGTGACCAGCTCCCTTCCTCGCTACCAATTGCCTTTCCTAACAAAGAACAGAACCACGTACTGATTTACAGCAGGGTAGACTAGAGCGTAACGCCACCGTGTTTGGAACCCAGCACCTTTGCCAGCGCTCTAACCGCTCTGCCAATCTGATGCTCCATGTTACTTTGCCGTGTGATAATGATAACGAAGAGAAATAATTCATTCATAAATCATTCATTGACAACAACTTCAGTTTTTAACCCTTTTGGTTAACGCTTTTGTAGATTTTCTCTCAAGTTTAACATTATCATGTGAAACTTTAACATAAGTAAGAATTGTAGTTATTTGTGTGTTTACTTTCCATTTAATTTTCTTTCTACTGTTTGAAATTAAATTAAGCCAACATTTTAAATACATTTAGCAGCATTTAAGCAGCAAAGCATATGTGTACGACCCCCAACCACTAAAATGGGAACATAAATCACGAGAATACATGCCTTCATTATCGACTGCGTTGAAAACGTCGCACATCACAGTGAAAGCTGAAGTAATAACTAAGCGTGCATTTAAAAAAATTAAATACTTTGTCCCTGTCCTGTATTTGGAAAGTTACGGTAAGCGGGTTAACGGATTTATGTATATATATATATATATATATATATATATATATATATATATATATATATATATATATATATATATATATATATATATATATATATATATATATATATTGTCAAATAAATATCTTATGTTGCGCACCTAGGTTTTGAAGGAATAAACGTATCTTTTGTTGCGCACATCAGCTTTAAAGGAAATGGTGCAAATGGGTGCAGTGACAGGATTGAACAGGAAGCCTTGAGAGAAAGATGTCAGTTAGCCTGCTAGAATAGCCGTAGTTCATTTCCTTATGCTCGCCTTCTTATTATTAGTTTCAGGCAGCGTTGTTTGCATAATTTGATGGTAGCGGGCTGTGTTGAGCCAATCAGATGGTTTTTGCTGTTATTATTGAGGTTATAAGTGTGGTATCGTGATCATTAAAAGGTAGATTGTCAGCACGCCTTCTGGTCTTATTTGTGTGACCTCTCGCAGTTACATATGAGTTAATAAGAGGACAATGTCATAATGAAAGAATAGAGATTATACTTTTATATATATATATATATATTATGTGTGTCACGCACTAGCTTAGAAAATCAGTCTAAATAAAACAGAGGTCATGACACTCAATGTGGGGAGTCCTGAGCCCTTAACAATAAGGAATCAGAAGCTGGAACAACCGGACACATTTACAAACGTAGGATTCATATTAACACCTGTCGGCGGAACAAGCAAAGACATCAAGAACAATGAATAAAGCGAGAACAGCCTTTGCTAGTCTCAACAACATCTGGAAGCATATATATATATATAAAACGGGACCACACACACAACAAGTGTCTTTATTCTTTACATTGAACAATAACAGACAGAGATATAGTAAAAGAATTCTGATCCGCTTATAGTTATCTATTTTTATTAAATGCTATAAAACACAGATCGTGCCTGAGCGATGTCAGCAAACACAATAATAATAAATAAAAAAAACTACAATATCTTAAACAAAAAGAACTCACAAAAAAAGCCCCCAAGTCGATTCTGTTTGACAATCCAGAATGACAACCAAGTCTTGAAAACTGACAATCCTCAGAAAGTAACTGTAATTTAAAAAAAAAAAAAAGAAAACTATCAACAGTCTCTGCTCCCGTTGACAGACTCTTATGGCGAGACGTCCGCAAGGCGGCTATGCAGAAACCCAGAACTAACCAATGCCGAGAAATACACAACTTTCCACTAAGCACCACTAAGAATTACCCAAAAACGATAGATGCCCCCAGGATTCACCGAAAAAGGGGGGGGGGGGGGGAAGAATGATGAATACACAGGCGCCTCATTGGAATCGACCAGACCCGTTACACGGACTTCGAGCTCTGAACAACGGCTGAAATTTCCATGTGCCGACGCAGCCAGGAGTCAATCCACAGTGCTGAGTACATTCAAGGTTATCTGCCTGATGATGATCTCACACACTTCTTGGACAGGAAGAGAGATGCAATCAAGTTTCCACCTGCCAGTGCAAAAGGGCTTTGGGAACAGCTGGACGAAGCCTAGGCAAAAGAGTTGAAAATCCAACACAGCAACCTGAAGCAAATAACTTTGGAGAAGCTGGAAATCTTCGGCGACATAATATATCTGCACTGTTGCAAAGTGTTCGGAGTCAGGGAGGCAAGGGATAGTAACCCACTGTGACGATGAAACTCAGCTGTGCCTGAATTGTTAGATGATATGGTAGAACCCTCGTATAATATCATTACCCCTGAATATTGTTGTAATTTTTCGTCGACGTGGAACTCTACCACCTGGGTTCATTAATATGCAGAATTTCCACGTGGATTTTCAACACGTTGGATAATTAATATGTAGACTGTTATCTTCAGTGCATTCTGGAGATCGCATGGCCTTAAAGGGAGGTTAAACCACGCCCACGGCTATCTCTAGCGCAATTGATAGCAGTTAGTTTCCTTCATCTGTGCATCCAGCAGAGCGCATCGTCTAAAGGGGAGGTTAAGCCACGCCTTCTGCTTTACCCCAGAGCGGTCTGAATCAACTACCGCCTTCACCTTTCTGTATTACCGCCTGAAAAGGGCGTTGCCTAAGACACTATCAAAGATCATGAGAGTCTCAGAGACGGACGAAGCAATTTCACATCTCTGTGTTAACCACAGAACCGCTCGCAAGATAGAGACGAATGGGAAAGACGAAGCGGCCAGAGAGTTGGATAACCGAACGGGGACGGGCGGCGTAGAATCTCGAATTTTCCCTGAGTTCTTAAAAGGTGTGAAATTTTAACGTGTCCCCCCGATCTTTCATTATATTTCATATAAATAGAGACCATTGAAGAAGGCAAGTTATCATTCGTTTGCCAGAGATTTTAAAATTCACTAGCTTATAGTTGAATCCTGCAAGATTTCATCTGAATTGTTGGCTATATTGGAGTGAATTCTTTTCTGTGCTAAACGGTATAATATATATTAGTTTCTAGTGATCAGTGGTCTAGTTCATTCATTTTTATTTCACTTGATTTTGTGTTAATTTAAATCTATTAAATTAAACCCATCTCAAAAGTTCCAGTGGTAAATTTAATGATATATCTATTACCTCATTTCCAAAGATAATAGATGCTGAAATGCTTAAATTAACTTTTAAAGTCGCGAAGGAATTTATAACTAATTAATTAAGTTAAGTTCTATATATATATATATATATATATATATATATATATATATATATATATATATATATATATATATATATATATATATATATATGCGTGTTTTTAACCATTAGACTCGCGAAGTGTTTTCTTAAATATCTAATTGAATACGCGAGTATATATAATAGTCATAACGGTAAATTTATCGCGCGTTAGAATATTATTGTATTTCTGCAGTAGGATTTCATGTTTTTCTATCTTTTCTTATATTAATAATAATAATAAATTCTTTAAGCACCAAACACGGCACATAAGGCAGAAACCAGTGCTCTCCAGGTTGTTCGTTGTGACGCCACTGCTCTTTCCTATAGAAAGATCATAAAACCTTTGCGTCCCAGCAATAAATTATATAGAGTCCTCCAAACTCAGTTCTTAAACCTCCAGAACATTTGATGAAACATTTGTAAATTTAATTTTGTGGCGGTCTCTGTTTGGGATCCCGCTGCCTGAATTTATCAGAAAGAAAGCAAACCCAAGAACAGTTAAATAATACTCATCAAACAAATTAAAGTCTGTAAAGATTTAACTGGAGAAGAACATTGCCAGAGCTATATTTATATTATTATTCCTGCTCTACTGGGAAAGAGATTATATGTTTTCCTGAACACTGACAGTTGATAATTTTTCTCACTAGATTTTTAAACCCCGAAGAAAAACTTACCTCACTGGTCAGTTGTGTCATCACGCTTAAGAAGTTTTACTATCAGCGGCGAAGTGAAAGAGACCACACCATCCTCACCCCTGTATCTGTGACCGTGCCGTCCCATAGAACTTTTTTTCTAACAAAACAGAAGTACACTTAGGCTTCACCTTCCAGCGATTCTCGGGAAATTGTTACTAAGAGCCTAAAACCGTTAAAATCTGGGGCTGGAAGACGAAGAACAGTATTCAGTTATTGAACACTTACTACTGTATGTGTAAATTTTCTATGGAGTGCCAGATTCCACGATCGGTAAGTGTGTGTGAGAAAGTGTGTGTTGGCCATCACGAGCGTGCATGAATGAAGGAGCATTATTTGCAAACATTTTTATTTGCTTTACCTGGTAACTACCTTTTTTACTGTATTCCTTGTATTGTTTCTCAAGGGGGATTTCTTAACTTCGTTTATTTCCCCTCCCTTAAATCTGTTTAGTAAAGGGAAAACATTTTGAGAACAATAGGGTTTTTTTACCACCCATACCTAGTATTGTAACCCCCTCTTATCAGAGTAAATTATCTATACTTCTGATAACCACCTGTCTTTTGAACTGGGTTTTTTCTTCCTTTGTCTATTACAAGCGGGAAGGGCATATTGGATACTACCAGTCAAACCCCCCCCCCCCATTCCCCCCCCCCTTTTGGTATTTGTATTTTTTTGTACTATGAGTATTGCCTGTAACATAATACCTGTTGTGATTTTTTTTGATTTAAATGATAAATAAACATCATAAAACTTTTCTTACTGTGTTGGAAGGCCCAAGCCTAAATTACCCATATTTGTTTACCATAGTTTGTATTCACGTAGCGTCTGTGTGTTTGAAGCACCAAATTGGTGTGTACGTGAGTGTCTGGTAACTGGCAAATAATTGTTTAGCTAGGAGAGTGTAGGAGTCTATCAAAATAAAAATATAGATTGTCGTAAGATAGGCAAATCGGAGGAGATTTTTCCCGATTTACTTAGACTGTCCTTACTCTTCCAGCACTTTTGTGAATCTACTACCTATTTCTAAACCTTTCTTTCACAGAGCCTTCACCGTCATTTTTCACTCTAACGGGACCACTATTTCTAAGACCTATCCTCAAATAAAAATTTACGACAATAAATGGGTCGCTCTCCGGGATTTTTGAGTCTGATCTTAAGTCTGGGTTTAACTAGATGGAGTCTGAGTGATCTGTCTTTGTGAGTTAGGGAAAAAATAAAAATAATTTACACCCCCTAGACAACGCCTTTAGTATTTGGGTCTTCCACACAACATATTTACAGGTGGTTTTCTTTCCACAGCAGCAGAAAATTACAGATAAACAAAAATATTTGTTACTTTAATTATTCTCTGGCAGAGAAAATTGAAATTTTTAAAAATAAGATTGCTGAGATCGCGTGATTGTTTTTTGAAGTTACAAGAGTTGAGCTAAGCTAAAGACGCCTTGTTCTGATTTTTTAAAGTCTAGTTAACAACGTCTCTTCTCAAAACTGACTTCGGCGGGCGGAGTTTTGTTGGCGGAGAATCAAAATTTTGGGGAAAAAAATTATTTTCCTTTAAATTATTTTAATATAAATTTTTCTCTACTGTTAGTAAAAGTAGATATTTTTCTAGTGTTTGACTTACCATTTGACGTGGCATAGTCGCCTGCATTAAGAGTCTTAATTGACAGATAATAGCAGCGATAAGTTAGCGATAAGTTAGCACATTACAAGGTAGGAGGTATCACAAGTAAATTTATACTTTGTATTTTTCTCGTAGCGGCTTTGATTTTTTTCCCCTCCTTGTTTCTTCTTACTATTCTCTAGTAGTAGAGGCATCTAGTTTTTGACATGGCAGAAAGAATTAAGATGAGATCCATGTTGAGACTGGAGGCGAGGGAGACAGGATTAGAAGGAGAGGCCGCGAACCTGTTTGTAAACACGGAACTTGAAAGGTATGACGCGGAGCAAGAGAGAGCAGAGAGGAAGGAAGCACAGGATAGAGCAGAGAAGAAGGAAGCAGAAGAGAGGGCAGAAGCTAAGAAAAAAGAAGCGGACGATCGTCAATTGGAGCAGAAGAAAATTGAGGCAGAGATAGAAGCCCGCAGGGAAAGAGAGAAGGAGAGACAACGTGAGGAGAAAGACAAAGAGAGACAGCACGAATTGGCGCTTAAGGCTTTAGAGAGTCGGGGTGCTTCTACTTCCAATAATGGAGAGCCGTCTTCACCCCAGTCTCAATTAACTGATCTCTCCAGCACTCAATCTGCCCAATTAACTGCGATGTCTTTTGTCTTAGTGTCTTTCCATAGCCCTAATGATAAAATTGACACCTCCTAGAAAAATTAGAGAGGCTGGCAAATCTGTATTGGTTAGAGAGTTCCCGGTGGTGCCTTAAACTCTCAACGGCATTGAAATGTAATGCTGATGACGTGTATACAAAGCTGGGAACCAACCAACATTATTACGACATGCTAAAGAAGGCCTTGCTAGAGCGGTTTGAGATGACCGCCCGAAAATTTCTGCAAATGTTCAGAAACAGCCGAAAAGAGAGCACGGAAACATTTCCCCAGTTCTCTTCACGTCTCACGGGCTATATGACAAAGTGCCTTGAATTATCTGAATTACCTCTTACATATGAGGGACTTCTTGAACTTGTTCTTGTGGAACAGATAAAGTCAACTTTGTCAAACGAAACCCGTGAGACGTGAAGAGGGTGCAGTCAGGCTTGAGGACATCCTCAATAAGGCGGAACGCTATACAAACGCAATGGCCGAACTTCCCAGCACTAAACGAAAACAAATAGATGAGCCATCTCGAAAACAAAACCTAGAGCAGTCATCCTATTCTTCTAATTCCTCTCAGCATTATAACCAACGAGAAAATAATACCCAGAGACCTCCCCAAGAAAAATCGAAATTCTACAAAACCCGATATCCCCCAAACAACAATTCTGATCAACCCATCAAGCCTACGTGGCAGCGCGGCCACCAAGGTCAAGGAAAAGGGAAGACCCCTACAGCAGGGACGTCGGATCAGGGCAAGCACACCGGGCCAAACCGCATCGGATGCTTGCATACAGCCTCGCAAGGAAGAGTCAATGTCAGTGATTCTCAACCTGAGGGGGACAGACCCTCAACGCGAGGAACTGTAATTTTGAATGGTACCTCAACTACTTGTCTTTTTGACACGGGCTTATCTTTTGATTGTATTGTCGCCAGGCACCTAGTCAAACCCGGTCAGGAGACAGAGGAAACCGTCAAACTATGTGGAGTTTTCAAGAGTGATGTCAACAGGACGCTTCCTATCGCACTGGTAGAAATACACTCTGATTTTGTCAGAGGTGTTATTAAAGCGGCCATAATGGATGATCCTATCTACCCAGTTATCTTGGGATGTAGATATGTGTTTGTTCGGAGACCAAAGAGCCGATTGTGGCAGCGGTAACCACAAGAGGGCAAACCAAGAAGGAGAGGAAGCCTGCGCCAAATTTGTTGCCTAATGAACTGAAGGAGGCGCAACAAAAGGACCCTACTCTGGAGCCCTGCTTTAGAAAACTGCCCATGGCTAAGGACCCCAGACACCACGGAGACATCTTTTCAAAGGATGGCGTATTGTAACGTAGAACGGGCAACCCGGACACGGGGAATAACCAGCTCCTAGTACCGACGCAGTACAGAAGCCAGATCTTAGAAATGGGGCACTCTCTTCCCTTTAGCGGACATATGGGACAAAACGCCACTATTCAGCGAATAAAAACCCACTATTGGTGGCCAGGAATGAACTCTGAGATTATCAGGTACGTGAAATCCTGCGCCCAGTGCCAACGTGTAGCACCCAAGCACTTGACACCCCCAGTACCTATGGGGCAAATGCCAATAGTAGGGACTCCATTTGAACGGGTTGCTGTCGACATCATTGGACCCCTGGAAAGGACCAAAAGAAGGAACAGGTTCATCCTGACCTTAGTCGACACTTGCACAATGTGGGCCGAAGCCGTACCGCTACCATGTACTAATTCCAAGCATGTCGCAGAAGCCCTTGTGCAAATTTTTACACGGTTGGGATTCCCTCAACAAGTTTTGACGGATAATGGATCCCAATTCCGTAGCCTGTTAATGGAGGAGATCTTTAAGATCTTGAGGGCCAAACACATCCACACAAGTCCCTACCATCCGGCCGGAAATGGGCTCGTGGAACGTTTTAACGGCAGCCTCACCATGATGTTACGTAAGCTGGGTCAGGAGAAACCGGAAGACTGGGATCTATATATATCTGCTGCCTTATTCGCCTACAGAGAGGTTCCCCAAGCGTCTACGGGATTCGCGCCAGCTACACTTTTATTTGGCAGACCTATTAAGGGGCCACTAGAAGCCTTACTTCGGTCCCTGACAGACCAAAAGGCTGACGAGACAGTCGTCTCTGCAAGCAAATATGTATCTGAGCTCAAGGAAAGGCTAAAGCTAGGATGGGATCTAGCTACAACCAACCTTAAGAAAGCCCGCGCTAAACATGCTAAAAGATACAACAAAGCTGCAAAAGAGAGAGAACTCCAACCAGGGGAGAAAGTCTTGTTGCTACTTCCAACCGGAAGCAATAAACTTCGCATCGGATGGCAAGGGCCGTTTACCGTCCTTAAAAAGATCTCACGCACCAATTACAAGATCTCCATTAAAGGAAAGGAGAAGGTCTTTCACATAAATCTGCTTAAGAAATATTTGGAAAGACCAGTGCCGCCCTCCGAGAATCTCCTGGCGGTCGCCATAGCAACGGAAGACGATGAAGATGAGAATAGTTGCATGGAGTACCCATTGCAACCAACAGAATCTTATAAAGATGTCAAGTTCGGCGACAATCTCTCACAAGAACAACAAACAGAAACCACGGCGCTACTAAAACAGTACAATGCAGTCTTAACGGATGTACCTGGTCGAACAAATCTCATCGAATTTGATATGAAATTAACAAACGAGACCCCTGTTCGAACCAGAGTTTACCCCATTCCGTACGCTAAAGCCGATGCACTTCGCGGAGAAATAGACAAGCTGCGTCAGGCAGGAATTATCAGTGAGTCGACATCTCCTTACAGTTCGAGTGTAGTGCTGTTGCAGAAGCCCAACAAGGAAGTTCGGCTGTGTATAGATTACCGGTTGCTAAACGCTGTAACGGAATTCCAGCCCGAACCTCTCCAGACTGTTTCTGAGTTGTTCACCAAGCTTAGCAAAGCAAGAATTTTCTCCAAGGTTGACCTCAGTAAAGGTTATTATCAAATACCAGTCAAGGAGGAAGTTAAACCTTTGTTAGCTTTCAGCACTAGTGAAGGACATTACACATTTAATGTGATGCCGTTCGGATTGCATAACGCACCAGGAGTGTTCACCAGGATGATGAGGAAGCTTCTAGAACCTTTGCAAAGTCCCCATATCCATAATTTCATGGATGACATATTAATTGCATCGGAAACCTACGACGAACATATTGCTACGGTTGCTATGCTCCTCAGGAGACTACAGGAAACTGGTCTCACAGCCAGACCTAGCAAATGTCTCATCGGGTTTGAAAAGCTAGACTTCCTGAGGCATACTATTTCTCATGGTTGCATGTGGCCTGTTAAGAAGAACGTGGAGAAAATAGTTGCAGCTAAAAGGCCCCGAACGAAGAAAGACACTCGTTCCTTTTTATCACTATGTGCATATTATCAAAAATACATCCAGAACTTCAACGGACTCACGGTACCTCTGATGGACCTCACAAAGAAAGGTCGTCCTGATACGGTTATCTGGGATCAAAAGTGCGAACACGCGTACAGCACTTTAAAAGGACAGCTGTCTGCATACCCCATTTTGAGGTTACCTGACCTCAATAAACCTTTTGTATTGCGGGTCGACGCGTCAGGTCAGGGCATCGGGTCAACACTGCTGCTAGCCGAGGACAGTGACCCGAATATGCTATTCCCAGTTGCTTATGGCAGTCGAAAATTAAATAAGGCTGAACGTAACTACAGCGTAGTTGAAAGAGAATGTCTTGCACTGATTGATGGCATCAGACGCCATCATGAGTTTCTCTACGGGACATCTTTTACGGTGCAAACAGACCACGCTCCCTTAGCTTTTCTTGGTGCAAATAAATAATTTAACGCAAGGATCATGCGTTGGGCTTTGCTTTTAAGCGTGTATTCTTTCACAGTGGAATACATTCCGGGAAGACAGAATGTCGGGGCTGATTTCATGAGTAGAAACTGGACTACGGAGGAAGAGGAGGAAATCGAAGATACCAATCATCCAAAAGCTACCGATCAGGGCAGCTTCATTGTCATAAATCAAACATGAAAAGATGTTTTCATGTCTCAAAAGAGGGGACGATTGTGACGATGAAACTCAGCTGTCCCTGAATTGTTAGATGATATGGTAGACCCTCGTATAATATCAGTACCCCTGAATATTGTTGTAATGTTTCGTCAACGTGGAACTCTACCACCTGGGTTCATTAATATGCAGAATTTCCACGTGGATTTTCAACACGTTGGATAATTAATATGTAGACTGTTATCTTCTGTGCATTCTGGAGATCGCATGGCCTTAAGGGGAGGTTAAACCGCGCCCACGGCTATCTCTAGAGCAATTGATAGCAGTTAGTTTCCTTCATCTGTGCATCCAGCAGAGCGCATCGTCTAAAGGGGAGGTTAAGCCACGCCTTCTGTTTTACCTCAGAGCGGTCTGAATCAACTACCGCCTTCACCTTTCTGTATTACCGCCTGAAAAGGGCGTTGCCTAAGACACTATCAAAGATCATGAGAGTCTCAGAGACGGACGAAGCAATTTCACATCTCTGTGTTAACCACAGAACCGCTCGCAAGATATAGACGAATGGGAAAGACGAAGCGGCCAGAGAGTTTGATAACTGAACGGGGACGGGCGGCGTAGAATCTCGAATTTTCCCTGAGTTCTTAAAAGGTGTGAAATTTTAACGTGTCCCCCCCGATCTTTCATTCCATTTCATATAAATAGAGACCATTGAAGAAGGCAAGTTATCATTCGTTTGCCAGAAATTTTAAAATTCACTAGCTTATAGTTGAATCCTGCGAGATTTCATATGAATTGTTGGCTATATTGGAGTGAATTCTTTTCTGTGCTAAACGGTATAATATATATTAATTTCTAGTGATCAGTGGCATAGTTCATTCATTTTTATTTCACTTGATTTTGTGTTAATTTAAATCTATTAAATTAAACCCATCTCAAAAGTTCCAGTGGTAAATTTAATGATATATCTATTACATTATTTCCAAAGATAATAGATGCTGAAATGCTTAAATTAACTTTTAAAGTCGCGAAAGAATTTATAACTAATTAATTAAGTTAAGTTCTATATATATATATATATATATATATATATATATATATATATATATATATATATATATATATATATATATCCGTGTTTTTAATCATTAGACTCGCGAAGTGTTTTCTTAAATATCTAATTGAATACGCGAGTATATATAATAGTCATAACGGTAAATTTATCGCGCGTTAGAATATTATTGGTTTTCTGCAGTATGATTTCATGTTTTTCTATCTGTCCCTATAGAATGATCATACAACCTTTGCGTCCCAGCAATAACTTATATAGAGTCCTCCAGAATCAGTTCTTAAACCTCCAGAACATTTGATGAAACATTTGTAAATTTAATCTTGTGGCGATCTTTGTTTGGGATCCCGCTGCCTGAATTTATCAGAAAGAAAGCAAATCCAAGAACAGTTAAATAATACTCATCAAACAAATTAAAGTCTGTAAAGATTTAACTGGAGAAGAACATTGCCAGAGCTATATTTATATTATTATTCCTGCTCTACTGGGAAAGAGATTATATGTTTTCCTGAACACTGACAGTTGATAATTTTTGTCACTGGATTTTTAAACCCCGAAGAAAAACTTACCTCACTGGTCAGTTGTGTCATCACGCTTAAGAAGTTTTACTATCAGCGGCGAAGTGAAAGAGACCACACCATCCTCACCCCTGTATCTGTGACCGTGCCGTCCCATAGAACTTTTTTTCTAACAAAACAGAAGTACACTTAGGCTTCACCTTCCAGCGATTCTCGGGAAATTGTTACTAAGAGCCTAAACCCGTCAAAATCTGGGGCTGGAAGACGAAGAACAGTATTCAGTTATTGAACACTTACTACTGTATGTGTAAATTTTCTATGGAGTGCCAGATTCCACGATCAGTAAGTGTGTGTGAGAAAGTGTGTGTTGGCCATCACGAGCGTGCATGAATGAAGGAGCATTATTTGCAAACATTTTTATTTGCTTTACCTGGTAACTACCTTTTTTACTGTATTCCTTGTATTGTTCCTCAAGGGGGATTTCTTAACTTCGTTTATTTCCCCTCCCTTAAATCTGTTCAGTAAAGGGAAAACAGTTTGAGAACAATAGGGTTTTTTTTACCACCCATACCTAGTATTGTAACCCCCTCTTATCAGAGTAAATTATCTATACTTCTGATAACCACCCGTCTTTTGGACTGGGTTTTTTTCTTCCTTTGTCTATTACAAGTGGGAAGGGCATATTGGATACTACCAGTCAAACCCCCCCTCCCCCCCCCCCTTTTTTGGTATTTGTATTTTTTTGTACTATGAGTATTGCCTGTAACATAATACCTGTTGTGATTTTTAAAAATTTAAATGATAAATAAACATCATAAAACTTTTCTTACTGTGTTGGAACGCCCAAGCCCAAATTACCCATATTTGTTTACCATAGTTTGTATTCACGTAGCGTCTGTGTGTTTGAAGCACCAAATTGGTGTGTACGTGAGTGTCTGCTGCCATCAATGGTACCTATACCTTGTAGCGGTATGGCAGCTTGCGTACCCTGACAATCCCCAGAGCTATGCCAGTGGGAGTTTTACTCCTGGTAGGTTCAACCAAGCTGGACTGGTCTGTGTGGGTAGGGGTCAGACAAAAGCTGGTACCCTGGTCCTCCAGGTTGGGGGTTTTAGCATAGGGCTGACACCCCTGTCTATGTAAAAAAAATAATGAAGTTACGGAAACAACATCAAATGAACAAACTTTGCTGCGGGATGGACATTCGGAGTCTGTGGCTCGTATGACTGTCAGTGGTGAAAGCCGAAAGGAAGCCACTGACATGAAAACGGATGTCCTGACCGCAAAACAGGATACAAGAATAGGATTTTGGAATGTCAGGACAATGTACGAGACAGGTAAACTAAGACAGGTCACGGCAGAAATGAGAAACTATAGGTTACACATCCTGGGGATAAGCGAGAGCAGATGGACAGGGGCAGGAAAAGTTAAAACAGCAACAGGAGAAACAGTACTTTACTCTGGAAGAGAGGATGGACAGCACAGTGAAGGCGTAGCCATTATTCTACAGAAAGGGATAGAAAGGACATTACTGGAATGGAAACCCATCAACAACAGACTGATACGATTGAGATTGAGAGGGAGATTCACCAACACTACAATAATACAATGCTACGCACCAACGAATGATAGCGATGAGGAGGTCAAGGATGAATTCTATCAACAACTGCAGAAAGAAATGGAGGACACACCTAGATATGATCTTGTTATAGTAATGGGAGACCTCAATGCGAAAGTTGGTACACACAATACATATAATGAAAGAACAATGGGGAAATGCGGCAGCGGAATAGCAAACGAAAATGGGGATAAGCTAATAAGTTTCTGTAGCATTAACAACCTGGTCATTGGAGGAACACTTTTCCCACATAAGGAAATTCACAAGTTAACATGGGAATCACCAAATGGTCGGGACAGAAACCAGATAGACCACATCATGGTTAACGGTAGATGGAGACATGCATTACAAGATGTGAAGGTAAGAAGAGGTGCAGATGTGGGAAGCGATCACCATTTAGTAGTAGCAAAACTGAAAGTGAAACTAAGAAGGGCTGGACCAACTGTAACTACACAGAAAAGGTTTGACATCAGCAAATTGAAGGACCCCCTTACCAGAAAAGCTTTTGCGGCCGACATTAAGAAACGATATCAATTTGCCAAAAGCCAGGAAAAGACATTGACTGATGATATAGACCAGAATTTTAACACCATTTCAACAATATATAAGGAAAGTAGCAAATCATGCTTAGGATTCCAGGAAAGGAAGAAGCAAGACTGGATAACACCAGAAACACTAAACACCATAAAGATGAGAAAGGAAATGAAAAGAAAGAAAACAGAAGCGAAGTCCCCCAGGTTAAAGCAACTATATAGCGAACAGTACAGTCAACTGGACAGGGAAGTTAAACGCCAAACCCGAGCCAACAAAAGGAATTTCCTAGACGATCTTGCAAAACAGGCAGAAGAGGCAGCACTGAGAAATGAACAAAGCACAGTATACAAAATAACTAAATTCATCAGCGGAAAACAAGGTGCAAACAATATTACATTAGTAAGAGATAAGCAAGGAAATCTCATCAAGACAGCAGAGGGACAGGAAACAAGATGGGCAGAGCACTTCAGAGAAACTCTGAACAAGGAAATACCAGAGACACAATTGAATGTTCCTGAGGCTGAAAACGATCTAGATGTAAATACAGACATTCCACGAAAAGAAGAAATCATCACAGCAATCAAAGGGTTAAAGAACGGTAAAGCTCCGGGCCATGATAACTTAAATGCAGAGCTATTTAAGACAGACCCTGAGCTAGCAGCAGAACTATTAGAACCACTATTTGCACAAGTGTGGAAAACGGGGACAACACCATCAGAGTGGAACAAAGGAATAATTGTCAAATTGCCCAAGAAGGGAGATCTCTCAGACTGCAATAATTGGAGAGGAATCACTCTTCTCTCAGTTCCCAGCAAAATACTAGGCAGGATAATTATACAGAGAATTTCAAAGGCAGTAGACTACAAACTGAGGAAAGAACAAGCAGGATTTAGAAAGAACAGAAGATGTGTAGACCATATATTCACTCTCAGGAACATTATAGAGCAGTGCTCAGAATGGCAAAGACAGCTTTACATAAATTTTGTTGATTTTGAAAGGGCTTTTGACAGCATACATAGGGACAGTTTATGGAAAATACTGAGGGCTTATGGAATTCCAAGCTGCATAGTGTCAATCATAAAAAGCCTCTATGCCAACTTTACGTGTAGTGTTGGGCAGAGCAACCTAACCTTCGAGGTGAAGACAGGAGTACGACAGGGATGCCCCTTATCAACCACTCTATTTTTAACAGTCATAGACTGGGTGATGCGCCAGACAACAGAGGGCAGTCCAAGAGGAATAAGATGGACTACATTTTCAACATTGGAAGATCTGGAATATGCAGATGACATTGCACTGCTGGCACATTCACATCAACACATCCAGGAAAAAACGGATAGACTTAATAAATTTAGCCAGCAGGTGGGCTTGAACATCAATTTAAAGAAGTCTGAGGTCATGACGCTCAATGTGAGCAACCCTGAGCCCATATCAGTAAGGAATCAGCAACTGGTACAGACAGATACCTTCACATACCTAGGAAGCATAGTAACACCAGACGGTGGGGCAGGCAAAGACATCAACATCAGAATGAATAAGGCAAGAACAGCCTTCTTTAGCCTAAATAACATCTGGAAGTCCTCCCAATACAGCACAAGCACAAAATTAAGATTATACCAGAGTTGCGTGCTTTCTGTGCTTCTCTATGGTGCGGAATGCTGGAGAGTCACAGAGAAAGAAATGTCAAAATTGTCCTCTTTTCACACAACATGCCTAAGAAAAATTCACCGAATCTTTTGGCCGAATACCATCACCAACCAAGATCTGCTTACTCGTAGCAAGCAAGAGGACATGCATACCATCATAGCTGGCAGACGCTGGAGCTGGGTTGGTCATGTCCTCAGAAGAGACCCCGATGCCATCACAAGAACAGCTATGCTTTGGACCCCTGAAGGAAAGCGAAAGAGAGGCCGACCAAAAACAACTTGGCGGAGGACTGTGGAGGGTGAGATGCAAAGAATGAAACAGAGTTGGGGCACTGTACGAAGGATGGCCACCGACCGTGCAAAGTGGAATCAATTTGTTGTTGCCCTACAAGACGCCACTAGGCGTGATGGCCACTGACTGCTTTGACGGTCGGTGGTTAAGGATCGAAGAAGAAGAAGAAGTGAGTGTCTGGTAACTGGCAAATAATTGTTTAGCCAGGAGATTGTAGGAGTCTATCAAAATAAAAATATAGATTGTCGTAAGATAGGCAAATCGGAGGAGATTTTTCCCGATTTACTTAGACTGTCCTTACTCTTCCAGCACTTTTGTGAATCTACTACCTATTTCTAAACCTTTCTTTCACAGAGCCTTCACCATCATTTTTCACTCTAACGGGACCACTATTTCTAAGACCTATCCTCAAATAAAAATTTACGACAATAAATGGGTCGCTCTCCGGGATTTTTGAGTCTGATCTTAAGTCTGGGTCTAACTAGATAGAGTCTGAGTGATCTGTCTTTGTGAGTTAGGGAAAAAATAAAAATAATTTACACCCCCTAGACATCGCCTTTAGTATTTGGGTCTTCCACACAACATATTTACAGGTGGTTTTCTTTCCACAGCAGCAGAAAATTACAGATAAACAAAAATATTTGTTACTTTAATTATTCTCTGGCAGAGAAAATTGAAATTTTTTAAAATAAGATTGCTGGGATCGCGTGATTGTTTTTTGAAGTTACAAGAGTTGAGCTAAGCTAAAGACGCCTTGTTCTGATTTTTTAAAGTCTAGTTAACAACGTCTCTTCTCAAAACTGACTTCGGCGGGCGGAGTTTTGTTGGCGGAGAATCAAAATTTTGGGGAAAAAAAATTATTTTCCTTTAAATTATTTTAATATAAATTTTTCTCTACTGTTAGTAAAAGTAGATTTTTTTCTAGTGTTTGACTTACCATTTGACGTGGCATAGTCGCCTGCATTAAGAGTCTTAATTGACAGATAATAGCAGCGATAAGTTAGCGATAAGTTAGCACATTACAAGGTAGGAGGTATCACAAGTAAATTTATACTTTGTATTTTTCTCGTAGCGGCTTTGAGTTTTTTCCCTCCTTGTTTCTTCTTACTATTCTCTAGTAGTAGAGGCATCTAGTTTTTGACATGGCAGAAAGAATTAAGATGAGATCCATGTTGAGACTGGAGGCGAGGGAGACAGGATTAGAAGGAGAGGCCGCGAACCTGTTTGTAAACACGGAACTTGAAAGGTATGACGCGGAGCAAGAGAGAGCAGAGAGGAAGGAAGCACAGGATAGAGCAGAGAAGAAGGAAGCAGAAGAGAGGGCAGAAGCTAAGAAAAAAGAAGCGGACGATCGTCAACTGGAGCAGAAGAAAGTTGAGGCAGAGATAGAAGCCCGCAGGGAAAGAGAGAAGGAGAGACAACGTGAGGAGAAAGACAAAGAGAGACAGCACGAATTGGCGCTTAGGGCTTTAGAGAGTCGGGGTGCTTCTACTTCCAATAATGGAGAGCCGTCTTCACCCCAGTCTCAATTAACTGATCTCTCCAGCACTCAATCTGCCCAATTAACTGCGATGTCTTTTGCTTTAGAGTCTTTCCCTAGCTCTAATGAGAAAATTGACACCTCCCTAGAGAAATTAGAGAGGTTGGCAAATCTGTATGGGTTTAGAGAGTTCCCGGTGGTGCCTTAAACTCTCAACGGCATTGAAAGGTAATGCTTATGACGTGTATACAAAGCTGGGAACCAACCAACATGATTACGACATTCTAAAGAAGGCCTTGCTAGAGCGGTTTGAGATGACCGTCCGAAAATGTTTGCAAATGTTCAGAAACAGCCGAAAAGAGAGCACGGAAACATTTCCCCAGTTCTCTTCACGTCTCACGGGCTATATGACAAAGTGCCTTGAATTATCTGAATTACCTCTTACATATGAGGGACGTCTTGAACTTGTTCTTGTGGAACAGATAAAATCAACTTTGTCAAACAAAACCCGTAGATTTTTGGCTGAACAGGGTGCAGTCAGGCTTGAGGACATCCTCAATAAGGCGGAACGCTATACAAACGCAATGGCCGAACTTCCCAGCACTAAACGAAAACAAATAGATGAGCCATCTCGAAAACAAAACCTAGAGCAGTCATCCTATTCTTCTAATTCCTCCCAGCATTATAACCAACGAGAAAATAATACCCAGAGACCTCCCCAAGAAAAATCGAAATTCTACAAAACCCGATATCCCCCAAACAACAATTCTGATCAACCCACCAAGCTTACGTGGCAGCGCGGCCACCAAGGTCAAGGAAAAGGGAAGACACCTACAGCAGGGACGTCGGATCAGGGCAAGCACACCGGGCCAAACCGCATCGGATGCTTGCATACAGCCTCGCAAGGAAAAGTCAATGTCAGTGATTCTCAACCTGAGGGGGACAGACCCTCAACGCGAGGAACTGTAATTTTGAATGGTACCTCAACTACTTGTCTTTTTGACACGGGCTTATCTTTTGATTGTATTGTCGCCAGGCACCTAGTCAAACCCGGTCAGGAGACAGAGGAAACCGTCAAACTATGTGGAGTTTTCAAGAGTGATGTCAACAGGACGCTTCCTATCGCACTGGTAGAAATACACTCTGATTTTGTCAGAGGTGTTATTAAAGCGGCCATAATGGATGATCCTATCTACCCAGTTATCTTGGGATGTAGATATGTGTTTGTTCGGAGACCAAAGAGCCGATTGTGGCAGCGGTAACCACAAGAGGGCAAACCAAGAAGGAGAGGGAGCCTGCGCCAAATTTGTTGCCGAATGAACTGAAGGAGGCGCAACAAAAGGACCCTACTCTGGAGCCCTGCTTTAGAAAACTGCCCATGGCTAAGGACCCCAGACACCACGGAGACATCTTTTCAAAGGATGGCGTATTGTAACTAGAACAGGACACCCGGACACGGGGAATAACCAGCTCCTAGTACCGACGCAGTACAGAAGCCAGATCTTAGAAATGGGGCACTCTCTTCCCTTTAGCGGACATATGGGACAAAACGCCACTATTCAGCGAATAAAAACCCACTATTGGTGGCCAGGAATGAACTCTGAGATTATCAGGTACGTGAAATCCTGCGCCCAGTGCCAACGTGTAGCACCCAAGCACTTGACATCCCCAGTACCTATGGGGCAAATGCAAATCGTAGGGACTCCATTTGAACGGGTTGCTGTCGACATCATTGGACCCCTGGAAAGGACCAAAAGAAGGAACAGGTTCATCCTGACCTTAGTCGACACTTGCACAATGTGGGCCGAAGCTATACCGCTAACATGCACGGATTCCAAGCATGTCGCAGTAGACCTCTTGCAAATTTTTACACGGTTGGGATTCCCTCAACACGTTTTGACGGATAATGGATCCCAATTCCGTAGCCTGTTAATGGAGGAGATCTTTAAGATCTTGAGGGCCAAACACATCCACACAAGTCCCTACCATCCGGCCGGAAATGGGCTCGTGGAGCGTTTTAACGGCAGCCTCACCATGATGTTACGTAAGCTGGGTCAGGAGAAACCGGAAGACTGGGATCTATATATATCTGCTGCCTTATTCGCCTACAGAGAGGTTCCCCAAGCGTCTACGGGATTCGCGCCAGCTACACTTTTATTTGGCAGACCTATTAAGGGGCCACTAGAAGCCTTACTTCGGTCCCTGACAGACCAAAAGGCTGACGAGACAGTCGTCTCTGCAAGCAAATATGTATCTGAGCTCAAGGAAAGGCTAAAGCTAGGATGGGATCTAGCTACAACCAACCTTAAGAAAGCCAGCGCTAAACATGCTAAAAGATACAACAAAGCTGCAAAAGAGAGAGAACTCCAACCAGGGGAGAAAGTCTTGTTGCTACTTCCAACAGGAAGCAATAAACTTCGCATCGGATGGCAAGGGCCGTTTACCGTCCTTAAAAAGATCTCACGCACCAATTACAAGATCTCCATTAAAGGAAAGGAGAAGGTCTTTCACATAAATCTGCTTAAGAAATATTTGGAAAGACCAGTGCCGTCCTCCGAGCATCTCCTGGCGGTCGCCATAGCAACGGAAGACGATGAAGATGAGAATAGTTGCATGGAGTACCCATTGCAACCAACAAAATCTTTTAAAGATGTCAAGTTCGGCGACAATCTCTCACAAGAACAACAAACAGAAA